>CAUYQV010134416.1:0-57393 GCA_963574575.1 Galagoides demidoff | reverse complement strand
AATGGCCGGGCATTGTGGCGGGCGCCTGTGGTCCCAGCTACTTGGGAGGCGGAGGCAGGAGACTCGCTTGAGCCCAGGAGTTGGAGGTTGCTATGAGCTGTGATGCCATGGCACTCTACCCAGGGGGATGGCTTGAGGCTCCATCGCAAAAAAAAAAAAATTTAAGAGTTCAAATCTGTTAATATCTTATAATCATGAAGTCAGCAAACAGTATACTCAAAGTTAATGCAACAGTAGACAAGTTAGAATCTATCCATCAGGAGCGTCTAATCTTTTTCTTTTCTGCTACACATTGGAAGAATAGGAGTTATCTTGGGCCACACAATAAACACACAAACAGTAATGAAAGATGATGAGTAAAACATAAAAGACGGTCCATGCATGCTTTTTGCAATGTCTAACATCACAGACAAGCAAAACAGTCCTCAAATCATCCTGATGTGGCCTGTGGGCTGCAGGTTGGGCACTCTGATAGATCTTATAGCCTCTGTTTTATTTACTTTTCTTGTGTGTTCAAAAGACAATAATTTAAACAATTATCTACAGAATGGAATAAAATGAAAACTTTGCTTGAATTTTTCTAGCTAAACCTGACCCTTCCAGCCAACTTTGCATTTGGCAGACTGCCTCAGGTTAATCTCCCACACTCAAATCAGATGTCAGTGTGTTTTTAATCTTCCTCAGCATTGGGGATGGGAAAGCGTAAAGGTCATTAAAGCAATGATTCAGCCAAAACCGTGGCTGGTTATATGACTAAGGAGTCATATAGCCTTTTGACAGAGGAATGGGGTTGAAAAATCTGGCCCACGTAGAAAACAATGTGATTCACTACTGAGATGGAAGTTAATTCAATTTTCAGGGAAGACATGAGATAAGTATCTCTATTTGCATTTCTAAAACGATTTCAGATTCAGATCACTAAAATACAAAAGTTCTAGATCTATCTTCTCCCCACCTTTGATTCAAGAACCCAAACAAAAAGCACTAAAATGCATTTAAAAATAGTAAGATCCTTAAAAAGCAGCATCAGGTGTTTTCCAGGGAGAGTGAGAAGTTATTTAATGGGTAGAGAGCGTGAGTTTTGCATGATGACAAGTGTTGTGGAGATTCGGTGCACCACAATGTCAATGATTGTAACCCTAGAGAACTTAGAAATGATTAAGATGGTTAAGTTTTGTATGTATTTAACCACAATTCTTGTAAAAACCAGGTTGAGATATCAAAGTTCAAGTACTGCATTTTACAGAAGCTGCACATGGAATCTTCTGGGCCCAGGGAAAATGCATTACAAGCTATCATGCGCCGGGATACCTCAGTTAACTGGGTCTAAGGAGCCTTCAGATCCTAAGACTGTGCTCCCCCATCTTCCCTGATCCCCATCTGTGTGGTGCTGGCTCGGAGAGCTTGCTCGGTCCCAGGACTGTGCTAAAAGCCTGGCACAAATCCTGCTGGGGTCCTGGACACAGCTTGGAAAGGAGGTGCTGTTCTTCCTCCCACTTTATGACTGAAAACCCTAAGCCTTCATAATGACATTTATTGATCTGAGTACTTTTACATTTTCCTGTTTCCAGAAAGAGCCACACATAGGGAATAGAAAACTACAGCCAAAACTACAGCCTCCTTTCTCCCTGCCTTCTAATCTACAGCCTCCCCGGTGTGTGCAGCATGCCTAGAAATCCCAGCAATTATTTCATCCACTTCAATAGAAGGAAAATTTTCCTATGTGAAATGCACTCCATCTGGCCTCAAACACAGAGATTTATAAGAGCAGCTCTTTTTGTCCCCACACAAAGGACAGGGAGTAAGAGCTAAACTGTCACGAGTATTTGGTGTGCAACGGAAGGCTTCGGGAGGTGCCAAGTGCCATTGGATATAAATAACATCATTTTAGCCTGGACGTGGCTTGGTGATACGGCTCATCCTGACTCTAATCACTTAGCTTGAACAGTGTTCAGCCCTGTTCTATGTGATTCCCGCCCCTGAACTGTGCAGTTTCTTCACACCTGCAGAGGTAATGATGCCTTTTGAGAACCCTTGCAAAGCTGGTTGGCCAAGCCAAAGAAACCAGTGGAAAGCAAGCCCTCCAAAGGCCTTCTTTCTGGTCCACTTTGCTGTGCCTCAGTGAATGTGGGGCAGCCCCCAAGTGGGGTGGCCACAGCTTCTCAAATAAACTGCCTGCTCCTCTGTTATGTAGGTCTGCCTCAATTTTATCAGGCTATGAAAACATAAGAAAGTGCTTTAGCTTCATGGCAGTAGTAAGACCCAGGGATGAATTTCCTGCCTGCAACAGATGTAGGGCCCTTGATCATAAACCATCCAGAACATGTCAACATTTTGCAAATGCCACATATATAGTTGCTAAAATTCATGCCAGGAATTTACCTCCCGGGCATGTAAAGCGTCTGTTGCTTCAGGGAGGAGAGATTTCTGATCTCTTTCCCTCTTCTACTATTTCTCTTACCATCTTTTAACTCAGAATCTGTATTGCTTCCAAATACAAACAGATGCCAATGTCCCACCTTGAATTTTCCGAGAAAAAGAGAAACGCAGATATAGATATTCAGAAATTCATAATCAGCATGGCCACAGAAAAAATTCTTCAAAAAATTCCTCAGCGTATAAAAGGGCTGGGTCCCATAGGAATTTATCAGCAGTCTTAGAAGAACTCCATGAATAAATTATACAAACTGTGAGAAAACGTGTCAAAAAGGACAGAATTATTTGCTCAAGAATTCTGGTAAATAGACTTAGATCATGTGAATTACGTGTGGATTACCAATTCAGATAAAATCCTTTCATTCCACGAATGTTATTGACTAGGCATCCATTAGAGAGAGGTGAAATACCAATTACAGTCTCTGCCTGGTGGAGTTTACAGTCTGGTGGGAGGAGTGGTTAGCAACATGTGAACAAACGCACACTCAGACATGGACAATGCTGAGATACAGAACAGTGAGGGGAAGAGATTCAGAATCCTTTGTTGTGCTCCAACACGCAATTTGGCTCATCGATCAACTCTCTCTCCAACGTTTCATAAGACTCTTCAGGATGAAGCAGCAGATCTGAGGCATCTTTAGAATAACAGTCATTGTACTGCAGTGAGTAATGGGAGTTCCAGATAATAAGAGGTTAGATGCTTACGATGTTGGATTAACATAACCAAACACCTTGAAATCGAAGTGTCCTGAAAGTGTGAGAAAGTGGAAAAAGAGATGGCTTGGGCATCAGGTGGACCTGGATCTGGATTCCAGAGCCACCATTCATCAGTGCGGTCCTTGAGTGAGGCACTTGGACTCTCTAAGCCTCAGATTCTTGAGAGTTAAATGAGAATATTGTGCCTATTTCAGAGGATTCTTGTCAAAATGAGCCAATAAAATATATAGTATCTGTCCAAGGCTGGTCACACAGAGTAGATGTTCAAAGAGGCAGCTTAATTCTTATTATGAAAACCCTATCTTGCCTCTACAAAGAGACAGCACAAAATAGCACCATGGGCTTCCAGGGAGGCAGGCTCTTTCTTAGAAGCCGAGAGGGACTCTCCTTGTCCTTCCTTCTCCTCCTCCCCATAAAATAAAGGTATGTCTAGTCACCCAGAATGAAAGATCCAAAACAATCCCACCAACTAATACTTTCCTGCCCTCAAGTGCTTTTTAAAATGGTCAAGAACTAGAGTTACTTTTAGACTGTCCCCCCCAGGTTATAAATTACATTCCTTTGATCAAGAGAAGACAAGTCATTGCATTAAGGTGTCTGCTATAAATTGTCTTAGGGCAAGAATGATGGTCTATTTTTAAAATAGTAATTGCAACCACTACCAAGCTCAGATTGGGGCTATGATGTTATATACAAAAAATGAACTCAATATGGCAAGTATTTGTTGACAATGACATAGTCCTCTGTTTTCATGGCTCAATTCTAAAATGTTTCAAGTACAGAATCTCAGTGGAACACGTGTATGAATTTTCTGGATTGACCTGTCCTTTCACTTATTCCTATTTGCTCAGACTACCCTCCAGCTCCTTCCACAGCACCTCCTCTGATTTGTTTCTGATTGTTTTCCTCCAAGTTCATTTGCAATCACCCCCCTAGTGCTTAGAAGATTCTCCATATGAACATAGATGGCACCAAGGAAATATGAATCCTATCATTTCCTAGAAAGCCAATGTCTAGCCATCCATTAGTTAATAACTAGTGCTCTCCTGAGGACCAAATGCTTGTTCTAAGCATTTACTTTGTGCTGGGCACCATTATGAGCCTAGTATCTTCACACCCTATGAAAAAAGGATATGGAGAGAACCCATTTTACAGCTTAAAAGATTGAGGCCCAGTGTTTGCTGAAAGTGAACAATCAGAACTGTATTTCCAGGCAGCCTGGCTTTCTTTTGACTACTACCCACTATTGCCCCTCTTGGAAACTTTCTCCTAAGAAAGAATGTCTTCCAAATCCAGAGCACTTTCATCCCAAATGGTAAACCAGTGGCTGCTACACAATTACCTGCATATATAAATTACTGATGGGGACTCTGGCACATATGGCTGTCTTGAAAAGGGTTTAGTGTCAAAGAGTCTCTGCAGTTTTCTTTCAGCAGTGAACTGCCTGGGGCCAGGATTGTGTTATTTTATATATCACTATATATCCAGCACCAGCACCTAGGATGAGCCTGATGTTTTGTAGCAAATCACTATTTGCTAAATAAATAACTGAATGAGTATAAGAGAAAAGTCACAGTCATAAAACAAGCTAGAACATGATGAGCTCCACAGACAAAGAGCCATGGGGTGTTAGAGGTCGATTCAAGAGGCCACAGGCTTGCGTGCAAGGTGAAACTCAGCCTGGGACTGTGTTGAACCCTCTGCAACTCTGCCCCGCATGGGAGATGTGAAGAAAGGCTGCCCAGGCCTCAGGGAGAATCAAGGCAATATGAAGAGAACAAGGATATCAGTGAAAGCTTTGTGGAGTAAGCAGCATGTAACTGCAACCAAGTTTAACAGAGACAGAGGAAGTGTCCTTTCTAAGCAGAAGAAATATGCCAAATACAGATCAAGTTTGGAGGTCATGGGACAAGGCCAGGAAACTGTGAAGTCTGCATGTCTGAAAGGAAATAGGCAGGAAGGGTGAGTGAAACTCCAGGTCAGCTAGAATCCTACACAAATGACATTGGGGTTTGTTTCACAGAAAGGCATTCTCCAGATTGGGTACAGCACATGTCATTCACTGGTGGTTACACACTGTGCCAGGCGGTACACAGTCTACCTATCAATTTCTCTTTAATCTTTGATGAAGCCAAGGAGACGGTCATGGGTCTATCTGCATGGTCTATCTGTAACATCACACTCATGGTATGTATAATCATGAGAGTCAGGGTCTCCATGGGAGACATATGACACCATTAAAGTAGGATAATCCAAAACGTGTGTCACAATGGGACTATCCACCATGGACAGATACAGGGGAACCATAGGGCAGGACAGTGATCATGGGATAGTAAAGGCGCAGCTGGCACCATTTCCCCAGGGATGAGGGGAACGTCACATACGACAAGATGTCTTACAGTGAGCAGCCATCTTTTGGCAGATGACACTCCAAACTGCATGACCCTGCAGGGAAGGAGCAAAGCCCTGGATATATTGCTTCCCTCCTCCCTGAACCCTGAGGGGCTCCCATAGGCTCAGGCTCAGGTAGAAAATGGAAGGTAACTAGTCCTCGATTTGTCCACAAGGCTCAGTGACCCCTGTTGGAGAATAAGGATAAGGGAGGAAAATGGATCTGAAGGTACAAGTGCGTGATAACCAAATCATCACTTACCTTTATAAACAAAGAGAAATCAGGCTTCAGGCTTTTCAGCCTCAGGCAATATTATCTGGCTAGAAGATAATATTTTTGTTTTGTTTTGTTTTCATTGCATTTATTTTTATAGTTAGCTTCTATTATGATAGATGGTACTGGTTTTCCATTTACTTAGAGATAAAGTTTCCTTTTAGAATACACAGAAGTTTTTTTTTTAAGGAGCCTATTTAAAGATAAATATGAAGTAAACAACAGCGCAGATAGAAGAGGGAAACAGCCAAGATAGAGGAGGTGGTTATGACTAATGTCTGGGAAAGCTTCAGAGAGAAGAGGAGCTATTGACACTCTTTGAGCAGGGCTCTGTCTTGGGAAGTCGAACATAGCTGCAGCATCTGCAATAGAGAGTGGGGACACAGAAGGCAGGGAGGTAGGGCCAGTGAGGCTGGAAAGGTAGGGACAGGGGAGAGAGCTGAGGGAGAAAGAGGATAGTCAATGATACTTGGAAATCCAATGCATGGAGGCCAAGCAAGACGCAAAACAATAGATAATAGCTGCTTCCAGAATTGCCTTCAAAAACATCTATTATGGGGAATATAAGAACTGATGTAGGAAAATAATGCACCAGCAATCAGGGGCTGCTAACAGGTAGAGTGCTTATGTAATTCATCTCTTGTGAGGCTGTCTGTACTGCCAGAAAAACATGAGCATTTATCTAATATATGCCTGAAGTTTCTCCAGACAGCTGGGTTTGTTTTTCAGATTTGCAGCAGAACAATTGGGAAGGTCAACCAGGCTTGGCATCTAACACCAGGAGGGCAATTTTCAAGCCTTAGATCAGCACCATGGAGGAGCTCTGAAATGTTTTTATAGGCATAGATACTTTGGGTGTTTATTCAGAGTTTTAGAGTAAGCCAGGAGATCTATTTCCTGAAAAGACTATTTAGTTAGAAAAATGAAGTCAAGTAGACATAATCGTTAAGTGTCACATAAAAAATAATTTGAAACTAGAGGTTAGGAATAGTAACAGCTCATCAAAGTTGAAACAAAGCTATGGCCTGGTAAGGATTTTGAGACTAGTTGCTAATTTTACCTTAGATTAAAAAATGTATATATACACAATGAATTTCTAGACCATGCTTCAAGTTGTATGAAAATTACTTTCAATTAAATTCTCAAGTTCTGCTTCCCTGAGAGTTTTAACCATCATATTTTCAAATGAACCAGTGATTCACAGGCATTGAGGGACAGAAGAAACCTATCAGATAATCACATCTGTCCCAAAAGATATCCAGGGGAGTGTTCCCTGCAGTTCATTTTCAATTTCTTTGTTCACTTCTGTTTTTAAATGACTCCAGCAACGGGACTCTTCATCAATCTAAGAGGCCCGTGGGAGTCCTTTCTCAGCCTGAGTCCTCATTTCAGAAAAATATTCCAATATGAAGTCTTGTTATACCACTTGCCTCTCCCACTGGAAGCTCTCTTCTTTGATTTTAGGCCCTTCAGCCCCTGTAGGTGCCAGGAAGTAGTAATATCTTTCCTCATCGATTACTTTCCTTCCCCTTCATCATTTTTTATTCTTTTCTCAATCTGAAGACTTCTGCTACTCTAGTCCCTATCACCACAGAAACAGAAAGGTCTGGCATTTCAATGGAGGCCAGCAAAGGACAGCTGTCAGCTCCAGTACCAATGATATTTTCAAGAATCCTGAGTTTCTCAGATCTGGGTGAAATCCCTGAGTGACCAGATACTTGCCTCGTAGTCAGGCCCTGCCATGTAACCTATACATGATCACTGCTCAGTAAAGATTTGGGGTATGTGTGGTAGAGGTCCCTCCCTCTCGGGGATAAAGAGGACAATGAAAAGTGGGCTTTGTGTTTTCACATATCCAAAAACATTACAAAGAACACGAAATCAGAAGTCATCTGGTTCTGATTATTATTTTATTAATTTATAATTTAAGTATGTCCCCTGCAATATTTGGCCCGTGGGAGTCCTTTCTCAGCCTAAGAGTCCTCATAAAAAGTGATTCGTTATTCATCTGAGATTCAAATCTAGCTGGATGTTCTGTGTTTTATCTGGTAATCCTTCCATCTTCAAAAGCTAGTAATCATCCTCTTAGCATGGTTGACATCTAGGTGGCTGAGTAGATAGATGTCTGATCCTCATAAACTCTCACTCAACTGTTCTCATAGAGTTCCCAAGGCTAAACTGAAGCCCCATTCTCAGATATTTCTGATATGTACATGCTTACTTCTCAAAGTTGCTTAACAATGCAAATAGGACCAAATGACTATTCAAAATACTTTGAAATGTGTCAAGTACCACACACGGGCGTCGTTGACATTAAACTCAAAAGTCTGCATCAAATCGTGAAGACAAAGGTGGTTTTGCCTCTCAGAATCCGGGCACTGTGTGCAATGGGAAGCCCGAATCTTAGCTGGACCAGGAATGACTACTCCTTTATATGCTGAAAATTTCCTGTGTGCCGGGGACTGCGCTACGGGCATTACAGGTAGTACATCATTTAATTGTCAGACAATCCTATGAAAATGGGATGAGAGTACTTTCATTTTACACACACAAAAATGGACAAAGAAGCAAAACGACGCATCTATCGGAATGAAAGGGCCCCCAAAGGATGTTCATGAACCATGGAAAACTAATTTAAAAAAAATGTTTTTGAAAGCAAAGAATCAAATATACCAAGAAACTTCTAAGAAAGATGCAAACTAGGGGACTTGCCCTAGCAGATGAGACTTACTTTAAAAGTTTAGTAATTGTATAACTAAGAAAATGACATGTAGGCTATGTTAACCAGTTTGATGAAAATATTTCAAATTGTATGTGAAAACACCACACTGTACCCCATGATTGCATTAATGTACACAGCTATTATTTAATAATAAAAAAAGGAGTGAAAAGGAAAAAAATTAATAATTAAGACAATGTTGTATTTGAAAAGAGGCAGACAGATAGACAAATGAAACCGCAGAGACTGAAACATCCCCACGGCTGTTGTGGAAATCTGCCTTATGATAGGAGTACACGCAGAATAGCCAGACAAAGAGCGACTCCACCCAGAGGGAGCCAGTGTGTTACTATAAGAAAGGTGAAATTGAATATCAGCCTCCAATAACACACAAAAATAGACATGAAAGATAAATTCCAAATTTTTAGACAAAATAAAAGGCAATTTTTCATCATTTTAGCATAAAGACTTTCTTAAGCAAGATGCAAAAAATCACTAAGAGTGATGAATGAGACACGTGTGTTTGTTGAACGATTGAAATGTGGCTAGCATGAACTGAGATTTTTTTCATAACTGTAAGATATACACCAGAGTTCAAAAATGTCCATAGTGATTTTATATTGATAATTTTAGTTACATTTTGGATAAATCATATGATTGGTGACAGAAAATAATGAATTAACAAAACCATTTTTACCAGTTTATTTTTACTTTTTCTAATATGGCTATTGAAAATTTTTAAATTATGTGTGCCTTGAATTATATTTCAATTGCTCAGCATTGATCTAGAATATGTAAAGAGCTTCTATTGGTAAATAAAAACTATAGAATGCAATAGAAAAAATACGAAAGAAAAGACTTTCCACAGAAGAACAAACATAGACACCCAACTTGAAAAGGAATTCAATCTCAGGAACAATTTAATTTGTAAACTAACACCACACTAAAATATCCATTAGGTCACAAACAAAAGGACTCTAATAATATCTAACTCTAGTGAGAGTGTGGAACAATGGGAACGCTTATTCACTGCTGGTGGGAGTAAAACTTGGTAAAACCACTGTAGAAAACAATTTGGCATTAGGCAGTACAACTAGACATGTGGATCGCCTATGAACTTCTAGGCGATCTAACCTGAGGGAACTTCTTCTCTCAGGAGATATGAAACAGCCACAGTAATGCTTAAAACAGCATAATGTCTGATAGTGAAAAGTGGCAGTGATCCATGTTTTTACCATCTATATAATGGCTAACCCAGCATGGTGTATTTATTATGAAAAGCTACAGTGTTAAAGAAGAATGAACTGGTGCTACAAACAACTGAACTTTATCTTCTTAACTTGGAATGATCACGAGGCCCTCTCACTGGCAGAGAGGGAGGCTGGGAACTAAGGAGGGGCCCATGGAGAAGGAAAGGTCATGTTCTAGTTCATAAACTGGACAGTGGGGTCCATGGCCCCTTGTTTTCCCTTAACCAAAATGGTAAATATACATTATACAGCCTGATATTTCACTCTGTAAAGGGAGAATAAAGAAAAAAGAAAGACATAACTGTGTAACTGTATATTTATACAAATTACATTCAGCCAGAATGTCTGCCTTCCATCCATTTTTTAATGACATCTCTTTATGCTGGTTTGTTCTCTACAACTTGACTCTTCTTTCTGGTATCCTATTATATGAGCGCCCCAGATGTTTTATATGTATATGTATTCCATATAGACACACACCTGCTATGAATAACATCTGTGGGAAAATAATAAACAAGGCTTGGTGTTCTGGTTTCTAGACTCATCTTTCAGTTTCTCCAAGGACAGCACAGACCTAAGGGAAGCATTGGCCTCCAAGCTTAGAAGTCCCTTAAAGCAGGTGCAATCTGGGGGCCCTGCGTCTCTGCTGCCCATGCTCCCTCTCCAAGGCCTCCACCCACTCCCCAAATCCAATCCTCGTTGCTCCCCCATTGGAGGTCTTGCCACAGGTAATGAGTGGTAACTAGAGATGCCTTTGAAAAGGAAGTGCAGACTCTTGTCAACATTCTTGGACATGTAAAAAAAAATAGCAAAATACAGACTTAATCGAGATATGTTTGAAGTGGCCAGATTTCCATAGAAGGTTAAGGGCATTAAAAAAAGAAAACACCAAATTTAATCAACCTGGCAACTGGACCTACATACTGGACTCAAACACAATTATACTATTTTGTTAAAAGAGTGAACCAGCCTAGCAGATATTCTCCCTCTGACATTTTTATTTATGTCTTCCCTTTAAAAATGCCAAATTGAATCTCCCCCCATTAAAATGTTCAGAGTATCTGGTATAGCTCATCTTCCTTAGACTGGAACAAAAATAAACCTGTATTGATATCTGGAATCTCATGTTCATTGTAGCCTTATTCACAATAGCTGAAATATGGAATCAACCTAAGTGTCCATCAGCAGATGGAGGAAGAGAATATGACACATACACACAATCGAATCCTATTCAGCCTTAAAAAAAATCTTTGCAACAACAAAGATCAACCCAAAGGACATTATGCTACAAGAAATAAGCCAGAGATACAAAGACTAACACTACATAATATTACTTACTTGTACAATCTAAAAAACCAAAAAAAGTAAAACTCATAGGAACAGCATGGACTGTTGATTACCAAGGGGCTGGGGTGGGGGAAAGGGAGCTGTTGGTTGAACTTTTAGTTATAAGGTGAGTTAGTACTGGAGACAGCATTCAGCCTGGGGACTGTACTTAATAATAATGTATTATGTACTTGAAATTTGCTAAGACATATTTCAAGTGCTCTCACCACACACACGCGTACACATACAGCTATGGGAGGTAATGTGTTAATCAGCTTGATTGTGGCAATCATTTCACAATGTATATATATCAAAACATCACACCTATACCCTAAGTATATACAATTTTTATTTGCCAATTGTATCTCTATAACACTGGGGAAGTTTTGTGGAGTTTTTTTCAAATTCTGGCACCTGGGGCTCTTCTGTATCATTTTCATCTTGAAAACATTTATTCACTCCACCTGAGGGCACCTGAGGGCTTTCCTGAGCAAAATTACTCTTAGCAAGAAGAGCTGGTGGAGTCTGCTAATCTCATCTATCCCAGGTGGCCTCCTTGATAGCCTCCACAAGATCTGAGCCCTGTCTCCTCTGGGTGAGCCCTAACTCCAGGGTGTGACAAATCAATACACAAACCGTTAGTCTCACCCTGCAGCGGAACAATTACTAAAATCTATTTGCCAGTAAATGTGCCTTGTCTTGTAAATCATTGGGTCGTTAACCTTAACAATTGCAATGTGCTGTCCCTATCCAATTCAATTAAAGTACAGACCAAGGTAATACTTAAAAATACATTTCAGGCAAAGGAATATACTATTAGAGTATTATAGCCTCATAAATTAAACAATACATTTATTTCCCTTCTTGGAAAAGAAACACTGCATGATAAACACAGGGCAGAGAAGAAACAAAGGCAACGATTCTAAGAATGACTCAAGGCTAGAGAGGAGAAGAGAACAGGGATTTGAAGGCACAGGCAAGTCACCCACAGCCATGACTCCCTTCCCGGCACTGCTGCAGAATTTCCGCAGGATTTCTGGTCAAAGTGGATGGTGCACTCAGACCCTTAGTGATTTCAGCCTGTAGTGTGCAAAATGGAGACGCCTGAATTGTACAAGGAAAAAATAGTTCACTATCTGCTCCAGTCTGGCAGGGCTATAACTGAAAAGTTTGATGCCAAAAAGTAGAAAGCTCTGGTGTGGTGCTGATTCTCTACAGTCTGGGGGAGTAGGGGGACCTGACCCTGCTCTTCCATGTGCATTTTGAGAGCAAGGCAAGGAAAGCTCCACTTGAGGTGTTCTCTGTCCATTGCCTTCCAAGATTAGCTAACATAGGTCTGTATATCCTTGTTCTTCCTGAGGGGCTCAAAATGAAGCTGCACTTCCCTCTTCTTTCTCCCCAAATTCCTCGAACCAGGACACTTTGTAACCAGCTACTAACCAGAACATTTTTATTCACAAGATACATTAATTATCTATCTATCTCCTGGGTCTGAAGAGGGAGCAAGGACACTTAATGATTTTCCTCAGCCACATCTTATTATTAATGATGATGAAAATAGCAATACAATTTACAAAAAGCTTTCCCGCAACCTTTCAAGCTTCATCAAAGTCCTGAGAATTAAGAAATTTAGACACCAAACTGTTATATTCATTCTTTGACCAAAGACACAGAGATCTTCAGCTCAGTTCTGGGCATGTTTGTTATGCCCACTGCTTGGTTGTTTCCCAACTGATTTTACAGGTTTGCTTCTGTAAAGTTGAGGCAGCTGCGGCCTAACAGAAAGCAGGGCAAATACAACTCCACTTCCCTGAAAGGGCCCTGCAGGTGGGGAAGAGAAGAGAGGGTGAGGGGAAGGGAAGGAGATCCACAGGCCCAGATGCAGACTCCACCACACAGACTGACCGCTGAGCGGTGGCCCCAGGGTTTGCGATTCATTTCACTGGATCCTCACAATGACCCAGTGAGGATGGTCTTACTGTCCCCACTTTTCAAATGAGGAAAGAGAGTTCCCAGATCACACAGCCTGATAAAATCTGTTCAATCTATGCTAGTGGTAGGGACAGGGTTCCTACTCACGTGCTTCCAGTGCTCCAGACAGCAAATGGCCAAAGCCAGATAAAACCTGGGACAGACATAGGAGGGTGGTAGAGTTGAGGTCTTTGCCAAGACAGCCAGAGAGAGCCTAGCATCGTCTATAATCGTCCTTATATTCTCACACACACTGTCGTCTTGCAAGCTGAGACCAGTTGGCCTCACAGACGTTAATTCTCATTCATGTTCTGAGGCAGGCGTCCCAGGACACTAGAAACATGGGACAGAGAGCCACAAAGACTTGATGTGACAAATGGATTGGAACTGCTCTAGTGGAAATGGTAGGGCAGAAAGAGATGAATCTGGCACTTCACCCATTGAGAGCTGGGATCACAGAGTCCCCAGACCAGGAGGATTACATATCTGGCCCAGGTACACCTGCCACGAAATGGGACTAGGACTGCATCTACAACAAAGGCCCCCAAGCTGTACCCCCTGAGATTGCTATTGGGGCCAAAGCATTAGAGAGGAAGAAGGAAAAAAGTGGACAAAGAAGGAGAGCCGATTGAGAAAGGGAGAAATAAGTGGCTTCTGCCACCACAGGAGTCCCTGTGTGCCTGGAGGCCCTGACTGTAGCCAGCACTGTGATCATGGCAGAAGCTCACAGGTAGCAGTCGGCTGAGGCCTCCTGGCCTGTGCCCAGTTCATGCACTGCTCCCACCCCAGCCCCAGCTACTACTATACTAAGATCCCCGATCCTTCCAGGCTCAGCTTTTGTGCTCCCTACTCAAGAAAACGTCAGTGTTCGTTATTATTCTTAGTAGGCTCCTCCCTCAGCTACTTCCTCCCTTCCTATTTGTATTTTTCCCCCCATGGATAGGAGACTCTTAGAGGACAAGTGACTTGAACCAAGTGAGCCTCCAGTGTCTGCCCCATAGTAACAACATCAACAATAACAATGCTAATAAGGCTAAGCATTTATTGAGTAATTACTATGTATTAAACATGATTCTGAGCACCTTATATGTATTAACTAATTTCATTCCTGTAAGAGCCCTGTGACCTAGGTACTATTACTGTCTTCTTCATTCTACAGAGAAAAATGAAGCACAGAAAAACACACACCGCATAAGTGGAAGAGCTATGATTTGAACACAGGCAGTTTGAGTCCAAATTTTTATCATTACTCACTTTCTAAGCTTCCCAATAAGCTGTAGGTGCTCCCACATGCCTCATTCATTTCCTTACTGGTTTTATTGTATAAATCATCCATCTTAAGTCTAAACCACAATAGAGTATTTCCTAGACAAGACAGAGAAATATTTGCAGCTCTGTACACCTGTAGGTAGTTAGCAAATACTCCGATAGTCCTTGGGAAAATAGCAAGAAATCTAACTTGTTATTTGTATAGACAGCACTATATTAATTGCTCTTGGTAAGCATTTTTAATTTTTCAAATGTGCTTTGCTCATTCCGTGCTAGAGAACCATACATTTAAATATAGAATTTGAACAATTGCTTGTACATGTTTCAGGATAATCTGTGGTTCATAAATGAAAGGTTCTGGGGGAAGCATAAAGGGAAGCTGTGAGGATGACCACCATGAAAGAGGCAGGCTCACTGTGCTAGGATGATGTGCTAACTCCAAACCCCTAAGACTTTGGTGATGTTTGGTTCTTTGAATGATATTAAATTGATGACTTGGTCAGTCTTGACTCTGAAATTATCAAGTTTACCAACTCTTAATTACCATGACTATAAGAGAATGAATTTATTTGGCTTTAAACCACCAAACCTCTGATAATTTGTGACAGCAGGCACAGGAAGCTATAATCGCATGTGAGCCAGGTGGGGGCAAGGCGCTAAGAAATGGCCCTCCCTGCCTGGAGATTATAGCCCTCCTGCCTCACTCTTTTCCATGTGAGTGGAAAAGACTGGCGAAACCCACGGATGTGTGGCTTTTCCCATGACTTAGCTACAAAATGTGAAGGTAATAGCACTAGATTCCTAGCACAGGGTGAGGCCTCTAAGCCATAGAGACAATTTAAGGCAAAAACAAAACAACAAAGTCCATGTTTCTGATGCAAGTAATGGGAATCCTTGAGGGCTTAAGTGCCCAGGAAAAAATAGCTTCTCTTTTTCTTTCACTTTACTTAATGGACAGAGTTTAGAAAACCCTTAGGGTGACAGCTAAGGGTGGAATCCTTTTCTCCCTCTGTCTTCATCCTGGGGGGGTCAGTAAAATTGGCTGAGGATGAGCAAAGGCTTATAGACACAGGAGGACAGAGCTCAGGGGTGACCCTCAGTTCTCTGGCCACTGCTCAGAGAAAATGTTCGGGTGATTTTTTTTTTTTTTGATCAGTGCTGTTTAAAGATGAAGACAGACTTAATGGAGGAGAGAGTTTGCTGCTCTCTGACCTTGGCTGTGTGTTTTTCTCCATCTGCTGTCAAGTTTAGTACTAAGAACAAACAATCTCCGATGAGCTGGAACATGAGAATGCAAAGGGCAGTCAGCAATGAGATAACGCCAAGGAGAGTTCGGATTGAATCCTAGAAAAGGCAGCTTCTCTGTAACTGCCCAGGGGAAGAGAGACTTGTTGCCAGAGTTTTAACATGGTTTGTGCGGCTGGGTGCATCTGTGTGTGAGCTGCGTGACCTTGCAGGGGTGGGGGTAGGGGCTAGGGGTCATGGGACGGCTGCGCTGCAGAGTGGTGAGCATGGTGGCTGTGAGGTGTTCTGGGAGGGCTCCTTTGTGGCAAAGCACATTTAAGCTGGCTCAGAGAAAGGGAGGGTGATTACAGAGACATAGCTTGTAACCTGACAAAACCTGAGTTCCTGAACCTGGTTTATTCCAGAAACTCCCTACTGCAACGCCATGGAAATTTTGGTTTTGTTTTGACATCATCTCTTAATGGTCACATTATTTTTTAAACTGAGATATAATGTGCATATAATAAAGTACCTAAATCATAAGTATATAGCGCAGTGAATTTTTACATCTGTGTACTGTACATCCACATAACTACCACTCACATCAAGATACAGATGCGGGGGTCAGCAGACGCAGGCCTGGGGGCCAAATCCAGCCTGCTGCTATTTTTGTAATTTTACTGGAACATGACCACACCTACTGTTTGTGTCCTGTCTATGGCTACCTGAGTACCCCAGAGACTTTGTGGCTCCCAATCTTAAAATCATTTCTAGCTGACACTCTAAGAAAAAGCCCTCCTGGCCCGGCCAACCCTGCTCTCCCTTCCCAGGTGAAACCCACCCAAGGAATGATTTTGACCTATATTACTGTAGAGTAATTTCACCCGTTTTTGAACTTTACATAAATGGACTATTCTAGCTTTTCTGCTACTCCTGGCCCAGCATTATAGCTGAGGGACTCAGCTCAGCCACGCCTTGTGACACTGTTACTCCTACGTACTCCCTTCACACGACTCCCTGACACTCTCACAGCATTTTCTCCTCTCCTTCACCCTGGGACGCCTCAGCTGTCAGCTCCCCTGGGGCCTCTCTCTGCCTCTCTGTGGTGGTAGTTCTTGATTCTTTCTCTTAATCATCTATTTCTGAACCATGAATGCCACTGAAAAGCCAGTCAGGGCCATGCCACTCTTTGTAAACTAGTGCAAAGGCAGTGAAATACTTAACTAAAGAGCAAACTTCCTCATGGGGGTAGACAAAACACAAGTATTCCCTTGACCGGGACGGGGGAGGGGAAGCAGGAACTGTTTTGAAAGCCTGATCTTGGGGTATGCATCCCCTTGAAGTCAAGAGGACAGAGCCCCGTGTCTGCAATACACCAGACTCCAAGAAAGCACCAATCTAGCCCTCCTGGTAACTGTAGAGCCTGCGATCTGGAGCCCCAGCTCTGGGAGACAGCCCCAGTTCTCCCTCCAGGAACCACAAAGGTATCAATATGTCTGGACAAAGATGGCGTCTGCTGCTGACTGGAGGGATGAGGCTCTGACTATGACTCTGCACGGCACTAAGGAGCATCCCCAGTAGGGCATCAATCAATATCCAAACTTTTCTCAGTTTGAATGTGGGAACTGGAACTGGATACAGCACCATAGGACTGCAGAACCTCTCAACAAGTGACAAAAGTCTTAAGAGGGAAATAGTGAAACTTTGGCTAACCTAATAAAAAGAGCAAGTAGTCAGCAACTAAGAGGTGATCCTACTTGCACAAATTTGTGAAGCAATTCATAGTATTTATATGCATAAACCCAAAATTTCACACATAATTTAAATGGGTTCATGAACTCCAGCTAAGAATATCGGTTTACTAGTTTATCCTTTCTGGTTCAGTTGCCACTGAAAATTAACAAAGCCTTTCTGTGCTTAGATTAAATTCCCAAGAGAATATTACTGGCCAATCCAGGCCCCACAATTCCCAGTCTGGTCAGTCCATGGATCAGCTGTCCCTTTAGGTCAGACAGGTCTAGTTTGATCAACCTTGGCAGGTGGGGGTAAGGGTGAAGTAGGATGTTCAGGTGACCTTGAACATCCCCCTTGGGCCCTTGGGTGGGGTGAGGTGGGTTCCCTTAGAGGGAGGGTGTGAACAGGGCAGGCACTGCAACTCTCCAAGGAGCTTAGAGATGACAGATGGAAATTCCAATTGTCCCTCTGCATCCATGGGTTCCATATCCACTGGTACAACCAAATGAGGGCCACAAATATTAGGGGAAAAATTTCACTAAGCTTCAAGAAACAAAACTTGAATTTACACCATGTCAGGTACTATAATGAGTGCATGAAAATGAAGTGATGGTCAAGCTTTGTGTTAGGTATTAGAAGTAATCCAGGGGTGATTTAAAGTATATGGGAGTATATATGTAGGTTTCATGCGAATCCTAAGGAACCTAAACAAATCCAACTTTTGGAATCCAAGGGAGGTTATGGAACCAGCACCCAACAGGTAATGAAGAATGACTAGACTTAGTAAATGCAGTGATTTGAGCCAAGTAGATAAATAAATGATAGCAATGATGATAAAAATGAAGAATTATCACTGCAAAACTTTTCTGCTCTGTTTCAAAGATGCTGATTGCACTGTGTTAATAGCAGGAATTAAATGTACGCAGGTGGACAGGCTTACAGAACATGGACATTTTATGAGGACATCCACTTAAAGAAATTAGAGGAGAGAAATTAAAGTGCCCCCTGAAGTAGTTAAAATACAAGTAGGCTTGAGGCTTCTTCAAAAATGAATCTCTCCAATAAGTACTTTAATAAGGACTAAATAAAGATATTGCACAACAAGCTGAATAGGAATATTGTCTGCATGATTATAAAAGTTGTTCCTTTCATCTCATAAATTTATGTAATTAAACTAATGTCACAGTTTGCTCTTGCACAGTGGCAACATGACAGAAGTGCAGAATTTTTACTCCACGGCTGGCTAATTAGGATGACGTATGATTCCATTCCTTATTTTCAAATATTCTTTTGAATTTTGTGCTCCACACCCCCCATTTCCTCTTTTAAAACCTGATGTCTAAGTAGTTATAAATAAGCCTCCCAAGCCGGAACATTTGAACTGTGATTTGGATCTATTCTCTTCTAACCTCAAATTAGTTTAGGTGTTAGTAACAATTTAAAGAGAGTTGATAAAAGAGGATATACCCTGAATTCCGGAGAAGGGGATAAGGAAGGTCTGCTTCATTTGGGGATTTAACTAAGAGTTCCTTTCACTTTTATTCCCTGAATGAGAGAGGAAAAATCTAGACATTTCTGGGTTTTATTTTTATCCTCTCGCTTTGGGGAGTTAATTTTAGAGAGAATAGAATTTTCTTCCAAAGGTCGCAAGATGTTGTGGAAAAATTCCAGTGATCAACTGAAATTTAGCCTATTGCATCTGTTACTTAACCCATCTGAGGCTTAGTTTTCTCAGCTGTGATGTGAAAGGGCTTAAACACATTCATCCATTCACTTAGCCTGCTAGCATTTTCAGAGGACCTCAGGCACCAATGGATGAAAGATAGTGTTTGACTTCAAAGAACTCCTGAGAATACTATACAGAAGGGTCCAATGGCCTAAGTCCCAGATCCTCCCTCTTACAAACTGTGGACCCTTGGATAAGTTCCTTTACCTCTCAGACTCTTCCTTTATGTTTAAAATGAGGATACTAATATCAGTATCATAAGACAACTATAAAAGTTAAACAAAATAACACCTGCAAAGTATATTGTATGGCAGAACAAGCGATACAAGAGCTCCCAGGTTATTACTGTTAAATGTCCTCAAATAAGTGAATAATGCTTATTATTTAAGCATTAAATGTGGGTAATACTTAAGGAACACTAAGAAGGAAGCCATTTCTTCTTCTTGCAGTAAACTACAGGAGGGCAGGCAGAGTTTTAGAGGTGGTGGTGATACCGAATTGGACTTTGTAGGATGAAAGGAGTTTGCAACATAGATAGTGATGACAGAGGGAGACACGTGTGAAAATGCACAGAGATGTAAAAGTGTATTTCTACAAACAGACAGAAATGTTCTAAGGCTAAACCACTAGCACATGCAGGGAATGGCAGAGAGAGGTCTAGACAGGAATCCCTCGACTACTTTATAAGTGTATATAGCATGCTAGTCAGAAAGATTTCAGCTGCTAACAATAGAAACAGTAATTGTTTGGGCTTGGATTGGCCTAAACAATAAAAATGTTTTATTGTTTTTTGGCACAGGCAAGTTTATGACTCCTAAAAGCATAAATAACTGTATTTTTAGGTTTAGCATTGACATTGTACCCTGTGACTCAATCACATCACGATGAAGCTGGTTTCTTCACATTTCTACTATTTTCTCTTTTGTAGTATCTTCGTCAGCCTAATACAGAGTGAACCTCATGGTCACAAGGTGGCTGCCAACTACCAACTTTTCATGTTTCCCAAGCAACAGCCAAGAAGGAAAGCATGCTCCTGAGACCTAAAACGTAAGAGTCCTACGTTTTAAGATACCTGATATACCCTGGACAAGTCTCTGTGGCTAGAGAACATGAACCAGGTGACTTGGGCCTAGGATATTTCAATGAATCACTATGATAATAGGCATGGGGTAGCCACACCTGGTGGCTTTCACCTGTAATCCTAGTGAAAGTAGGTGAATTACTTCAGCTCAGGAGTTCAAAATCAGCCTGACTAAAAGAGAGACGTCATCGCTACTAAAAATAGGAAAATTAGCTATGCATTGCTTTGGGCACCTGTAGTTCTAGCTACTCAGAAGGCTGAGGCAGGAGGATCACTTGAACCTAGGAGTTTGAGGTTTCTGTGAGCCACAATGATGGCACACTAACCAAGGTGATAGGGTGAGACCCTGTCACCAAAAAAAATTTTTTTTTAAAAAAAGCAGTCTTTTGGTTTACATCAATATGAGCCACCTTGAACCTAGAGGGCCAGGCTTTGTAAACTGAGTGGCTGCTACACAGAGAGGGAGGAAGTGGATGAATGTGGGGAGGCTGATCACATGGCGCATCTCTGGAGACCAGTGGGCCACAGTCTAGAGTTAGAGTTTATGCTGTGGACAACAGCAAGTCACACATGGACAAAGACCTGTCCCTTAGAAATAACTCAAGGCAGTTTTGGAAGAAATTGGGTCAAGGAGACTAGTTCATCTCATTTCCTGCTGAGAAAACATCCTAACTCTGCTTAGCAAAGAGGTATTCTTTTCATACACTGTCTCTCAGAAATCTCAATTGTCAGGTTGAATTCCAACTCAAGAGTATGGAATTGTTCACATTTCCCAAGCTACTAACTCTAGTGGATCAATAGCTGTTGTAAAATCAAGGTGTCCTATATTACCTCCGTCTGGGCACTCTTGGCCAAAGACACAATCGGAGTAAACGGACAACATATAGAATGGGAGGAAATATTTGCATCCTATACATCTGATAGAGGTTGACAATTAAAAACTATAAAGAACTCAAGCAAATCAGCAAGCAAAAAAAAAAAATCAAACCCATTGAAAAGGAGACAAAAGACATGAACAGAAACTTTTCAAATGAAGATAGTCTAATAGCCAACAAACACATGAAAACATGCTCACCCTTTCCATTATCAGGGAAATGCAAATCAAAACAACAATGACATATTACCTATCTCCAGGTAGAACAGCCCATATCAAAAAGTTCCCAAGCAATAGATGCTGGTATGGAAATGGAGAGAAAGGAACACTAATTTACTGTTGGTGGAACCACAGACTAGTGCAACCTCTATGGAAAGTAGTATGGAGGTACTATGTATCACAAAGGAACTAAAAGTAGACCTGCCTTTCAATCCAGCAATCTCTCTATTAAGGCATTTACTCAAAGGAGAAACATGATGTTTTATCAAAAAAGACACTTGCACTTGCATGTATATGATAGCACAATTCACAATTGCAAAGATATACTAGCAACCCAAGTGCCCATCAATACATGAATAGATTAATAAAATATGGTATGTGTGTACCATACTCAGCCATAAAAAGTAGTGATCTTCTCTAACAACTTGGCTAGAACTGATGACCATTCTTCTAAGTGAAATATCATGAGAATAGAAAAACAAACACCACATGTATCAATACGTGAAATTTAACACGTATGTACACATAAGGAAGTAAAACTCAACAGAAATCAAATGAGGGAGGTGGAGGAAGAGGAGGATAAATTCATACCTAATGGGTGCAATGCACATATTCTGGGTGAAGGACACGCTTTTAACATCAACTTAAAATGTACAAATGTAAATTATGTGATCAAAATGTGTGCATCCTTATAATACTCTAAAAAAAAAAGTCTATGCACTCTGAGTTTCAGCCTGAAAAGCCATTATCAGCACTGAGAGCCAAATTGGAGACTATGTAAGAGGTGGCATCTGGGGGAACATGATAGCTAGGGCCCTAGAACCACACAGACTCCCTGGGAGTGAGTTAACCCTGCTAAGTCTGTCTACTCCTCCATAAAACAAAGTAATAATACTAACCTCGCAGGGCTGTTCATGTGCCCATTTAACAGATAATTACTAAGCACCAACTGTGTACCAGGTCCTATGCTAAAGCTCAGGAGGAAGGCAAATTAACAAACATGTGTCTCATGCTTAGCAGAATTCCTCTCAAATCTGAGAAGAAAAAAGGGACAAACCACCTAAGACACCAGATGAACAGGAAACCCTGGTGGTCAGGAAAACATCCTCTGGACACCTGTCCTGGTAACACCAGTGAACATTCCAGGATCATCTGAATCCTCTGAGGTCATGTCCATAAGACACAGTAGTCCCAGATAAATAAAAATTCAGAGTTCCTCATTCCCCCCTACACCTGGGATCATGCAAGAAGTCCTCTTATTTGATACTCACCCTCATGCCACAGGTATTTCCACAAAATCTAAAGAATTAGCTTTCTCACTTAAAACGGTCAGAACAACTTTGATGATTTACTTTTTTCTGTCCTTTCAGCTCAGGGCTGAAATGAGGTACTCAGGATAACATGTTATGAGAGAACATGGACAAACTCACATTTAAAAAATAGACTTAATTTCCTACTGTGCTGTGAGCACAGCAGTGCTTCCTTGGTTATGTTTCAAGGGATGGCCTCACCACCACCCCCAGAGCCCTGATGAGAAAACCATGGAAATAAACGAGCTCTGTGCAACATGGCATGCAAGGAGGTGTCCTCCAAAGAAGAATGAGCCTCTGTGCAAAGGGGTGGGGGGCCCACACATACATTTTCCCCTCAAAATACTAGTGCTAGGGAGAAGATGGCTTAAATTGCTATGATTTGTGATCTGGAAATGAATATGTATTTTATTGCAGTATTCATTATGCAGGGTACAACAAGTTTTGCTTAAAGCAATCTCTATATCACTTGATATGAATATTATATTGTATTTTGTGATGCACAATTTCTTGGGGAAATATTTTACGGAGATTAATAATGGGAAGTGTGAATGCTTGCTCCTGGAGCTCACTGGGGGAGCCAGTCTATTTCCATCTTTCTCCCTGAGCCAGTTTGACACTGGGCTGACATGTCATGCGCTAAGTTATATATGCTCTGGTTAAAGTACAGAGCCTAAAATTGAGTTAGAGAACTCATAGAAAGCAGTAATAAACCAAAGCAGCAGGTCTCAACCTGTGGTCGCGAACCCTTTTTAACAATGGAAATACATTGTGGCATTAGGATGGTTGAGAATGGAGGGAAGATGTGTATATTGAAGGGCATTATCTTTGGAATTAAACAATTAGACATTCCCCATGTATGTACAAATTAGGACACAGAAAAGAAATTTCCCATCAAAAATTTAAGGCAATGTTCATTTTCCAGTTCTGGTGTCTCTTCTGCCTCAACATCCTCAAGTTACCTTGTCCACAGCCTCAGCTCAGGGAAGCATCACCAATCCCTAGGCCACTGGCTACAGCAGAGGTGACCACTGACCCAAGGCTAGATCATTACAGGTCTGCTAGAGTCCACCAAGGTGGCCTGGTGCAAAAGGGTATGCCTGATGCCAAAATGCTGTCGCTAGCCTATGTAAGAACTAAAAAATTCAAGGAGGCTGGAGGAAGAGGGTGAGGGAAAGGGGAAGGTAGGTTCCCTTAGCAGCACAGTGTCAGACTGGAGAGTCATATCCCCACTGCCCACTGCCCACCAGATTCTACTCTCAGGAGTTTCTGATCTCCCTGAGTTCTGATTTCTCGCAGTTCCCTGAGTTTTCCACGTTTATATTTACAGTTAACATTAAGCCCCACCCCAACCATGCCGTCCAATTATTTGAGTTAACCTAAAGGTGAAATTTGTTTTTTGGTTTTTTTCCTGAAAAGCATCCATTTCCTTTTGTTCAAGCAGCAGTCCTCTTCACTCTCAATCCTGTGGGTTGGGCTGCCGCGCACTGTACCCCAGCTCCAGAGGTGGGCTTGTGACTGAGACCTAACAAATCAGAGTCCCCCATCCCCCATGGCCACGTTGATCACTTCCAGGATGGACACATGACCCAGGTCTCAGGCTGTGCTTACTGTTAGGAAATGAATTTTTCTTCCACTAGGGTCATATGAGTCTGGAGTGACTGGGGTTCCAACAATTGAAAGAAGCCGCGTCCGTCAGCAAAGCCCACACAGCTGAAAGAGGGAGAGATAGACTCTGGTTAAGATTCTGGATCCAGTTATGTTTGAAGCTTGGTGCTATGTAAACATTAAAGAGCTTCTTTTAAAAATTAACTTTTTCTTTTATTGTAGCTTTACATTTACAGATAAGTTGTGATAATGCTACAGACAGCTGCCATACACACCACATCTGCTTTCTCCTACTGTTACCATCTTTTAGCAGGTCACAGTAATAGCTAGTAAGCCAATAATGACCTGTTGTTATTAACTGAAGTCCACACTGCACCCAGATTTCCCTAGTCTTTACCTAATGTCTTTTCTTTTTCCTAGTCCAGGGTCCCAATCAGTGCACCAGGTTACACTTATCATGTTTCCTTGGCCTACTCTAGACTGTGACACTTTCTTAACCTTATTTTTGATGACTTTGGTAGTGTTGAAGAATAATGGCCAGATATTTTGTAGACTGTTCCTCAATTTTTCTGGGGTTTCTGATGCTTTTGCTCATGATTAGACTGGGACACAGGTTTGGGGGAGTAAGATCACATGCTAGCATGCCGTTGTCAATCACATCACTATCAAGAATATGACCTGTCATGACCTACCACTGTGGATATTAATCTTGTACACCCAGCTGAGGTGTTGTCCAGAGGTTTTGTCACTGTAAAGCTACCTTTTTTCCTCCTTTCCTCATTGTTCTCTTTGGAATGAAGTCATTTCGTGCAGTCCAAACTCAAGGACTGCATAAGGAGTTATGTTCTACCTCCTTGCGGAGACAGTATCTAAATAAATTATTTAGAATTCTTCTCTACACAAGAGATTTAGCTATTTTCCCTCATTGATTTGTTTATTCAACCACTTATTTATGTCAATGTGGACTCATTTTATACTTTGGTTTATATTTCATTTATTTTGTTCTTCATACTGTTTAGCTTTAGCAATCCTAAGCTCTTTCAGTTGGTTCCTATGTCCTTTTGATATATTGAGTGTGGTGTTTTGAGCACTTTCTTGCTTTCTGGTACTATCAGATGCTCCAGGCTCATGATTGTATACTCTCTGCCCTAGTTCTAGAAGCACCTATTTCTCCAAGAAGCCCTGCTGCCTTTTATTGTAGAATGGTATTGAAAACCAGGATTTGGGCATGGACTGTAACTATGGATTTTCTAATTATGTGAGCCAATGCACCCATCTCTTTTTCCCCCTTAAGTCTATTATATTTGAATTTGATTTCACTTGAGACCAAAATAAATTAATTAAGAAACAAAGATAAACAGAGCTCAAACCTCTCCCTATCTCCCCCTATCTTAGCAATTGAATGGAAGAACTGTCATGAGTCTTTTTCTCATTTTTTTTTTGCTTTTTTTATTAAGTCATTTGTACATAGATCATGAATACATTTATGTCATTATGGGATTCAATGCTTTGATTATTTATACAAATTGGAGTGCTTACATCCTAGTAATCAACACAGCCTTTACCTCATTTACCCAATTACAGTGTTAAGACATTTGTGTTCTACACTTGATAGATCCTACTTGTACTTGCACTATGCTCCATAGGTGTGGTCCTCCTAGTAACCCTCCCTCTATCGACACACCCCCCCTTCTCCTCTCCCTCCCCTTCCCTCCTTCATCCTAGGCTATAGTGTTTCATTTTTCATACGGAAGTGTGAGTGATTAGAAATTGGTTTCAACGTAGCACTGCGTACATTGGATTTTTTTTTCCATTCCTGAGATACCTTACCAAGAAGAATATTTTCCAGCGCCATCCATGTAAACACAAAACAGGTAAAGTCTCCATTTTTTAATGATGCATAGTATTCCATAATTTGTAAGCTGGCAAAACAGAGTTCCTACCAGACAACACAATTCATGCCACGGTGTTTAGCCCCCTGCGTGAGACACCCTCCACCCTTAGAGATTAGATTCTTAAAACTTAAATTTCATTAGTGGAAATTTCTCTCATGTTACCTTTTGTCTTTTATCAGATAAACACAGAAACAGCAGTAGGTGGCATATGCTAATTAAGGTCATGTAGATGGGGGAGGGACTTGTGATAGAAGCAGGAAGCCCACCTAGAGACAGAAGTTGGAACATATTTCTGAGGACTGGGATAAGCCCTCTGGGTACAGGACAGTAGAATGGATAGGGTGAGGGGGCTCCAGCATGTTCATATGACTGTGGGTGCAGGAACTGGCACAAATGGCTCTTAATGGACTGTGTAGGTGGTGCCTGTGGCTCAAAGGAGTAAGGCACTAGCCCCATATGCCAGAGGTAGCAGGTCCAAACTCAGCCCCAGCCAAAAAAAAAAAAAAGAATGGCCTGTGCATCTCTCCCAACTCACATTCTGTAGTGCTGTCCTTGTAGATTGGAGTCAACCATGGTGGAGATATTTACACCATAGAAATTAGCAAGCACTCAGACCTGCCTGATTTCTTTCCTTCTCTCCTTTCTTTCCTTGAAGCCAGCATACCACTACCAGAAAATCAGTCAGAGATTCTGGGAGACAGAAATGCATTTTTGTTATGCATTCTTTCCCCTGATTTTGGGTCAGGTTCCTAAAAGAGTCTGTGCTGATGGGGAATTCTGAGTGAATAGGCTGCACAGGAGATCTTTGTACAAACAAGGAAGAAGAAAAATAAAGTCTGCTTTTATAGGAAAGATAACACAGTTTGAATTCAGGGAACCTGCCAGATCAATATTTTTTGCATTTAAATATAATTCCTAAGAATTTCCCTTGTTATGATAGAGACAGGATGAAGGAAGAGAGAAAGAGAAGGATGAGGGACATTGGGACAGAGGCAGGCACAGGGAAACAGAAAGAGCAAAGAGAAAAAAGAACAAAAGGAAGTATAAGTAAAAATAGAAGAAAGGAAAAAGAAAGAAGGAAAGAGGGAGAAAGAAAGACAATAGGCAGGCAGCTGTCCCTTATCAACTATGACTTATACACTCAATCCTTGAAAATCCATAATCACTAAAACAACACAACAACCAAAAAGTATGGTCAATACTGAGACCATACTATTTGCCAAGTGAAATATTTTGTTTAAATTCTAAATTGTTACCTATTTCCCATTTTACAGATGAGAAAACTGAGGTTAAATGACTTGCCCTAGTCAACCTCCTAATAAGTAACAGAGCCAGTTTTGTAGGGGAAATTTGAACCTGGTCTCTATTGTGTAGTAGCTAGGATAGCAGGTCGTGGGTTAATACAGACCAGAGTCCCCACAAATAAAACAAAGCAGGATTCCCAACAAATACATTTGAATACGTACTCTCAGCATGTAATTACATCATAAAGAATATGGGAAAGTCTCAGGAATAGACCCACTATCAATTCAAAAGTAAGATGAATGACAAGATGGGAGTTTGAGGTGATGATGCCCCAGGCCTAGCTGAGGGGCACTTTTGATACTGGGGTCTGCACCTTTCATCTTTGCATTGATGAGATTGCTAACCTAACATGCCCTGCCCCATGCACATCTACTCTATGAAAAACTCGAGATTGTCTTTAAAGGATGAGTTAGATTCTTCCTGCCTTTAAAGAGCAGTCTAAAAGTCCCTTAGTGAGGGGAAGACAGTTGAGCCAAGATGTGCTGTGTGTGAGAAACAGAAAGCAGCAGCTAGGTCCATCTGGAACAGACCGTCACTTGCTGCATGCATTAGGATACCTTTCAGGGCCCCACCTAGAAGATTCATCACTGTTTCCTTCACCTTGCAAGTCCAGATTGTAGGAACAACTCCATTACCAGCAAGTTACAAATCCTCTAATGACTAATGAGCTGCTGATGGATTTAGATGGTTATGAACTAAGCTTGTTCACAGGGGAATAACAAAGAAAGGAGAGAAAATGGATATTTTAAGACCTTGATTCTTTGGACAAATGGAGACCATAACTAACAGAATAGCAAGAATGGCTTTTGTATGTTTAACATAAATATTCCTTTCCTCTATTTTCTGAAGCTCAGCGCCATTTTTTACTCATTCTTCTTTGTCTTTTCCATGCAATCAGCCACCAAGTCTTAACGTTTGTGAAATATGTCTTGAAAGCACACTTCCCTTCCATTTCCACCGCCCTGTGCTGAAATAAAACCATGGCCCTAAGCCCAGACAGTAGCTGGATATTTGCACAGAAGCTCCCTTAGAAATCACCAAAGTGAGGGGTCCCTCCTTGTAGAGACATGAAGGGAAGGCCCACAGAGTAGGGAGCTTTCCTAAGATTTCAGGTCAGGGCAGAGTTACAGCCACCACCAAACTTTCACTTCCAAGCTTATTATTGTCAGATATTTTAACCAGAGTTCTTGGCTGTAAGCAACAGAAACTGACTCTGATGATAAGTGAAAGGAGATTTAATGGAAGCACAGTTAATGTTTGAACGACATGGGGGTTAGGAGCAGTGATCCCTGCCCCACCATGTAGTCAAAAATTGAGTTCGTTTGTCTCCCTTAGTAACTTAACTACTGGTAGCTTTACTAATAACATATATAGTCAGTTAATACATATTTTGTATGTTATATGTGTTATATGCTGTATACTCTTATAATAAATTAAGCTAGAGGAAAGAAAAGAAAGAGTTATTAAGAAAATCCTGAGAAGGACGATGAGGAGGCGTTGGTCTTCATGCCTCAGGGTTGGTCTTGGTGCCTCAGGGTGACAGAGACAGAAGAAAATTCATGCCTAAGTTGACCTGCTCAGTTCAAGCCCATGCTGTTTAAGGAGAAGCTGGATATTGGATTTCCAGGAGGCTAGAGAATCAAACTCTGAGAAAAGGCATGAACTAAAGGTGACTGATAGCCAGGGCCATAGTCAGGCAGCTGCGTTCTGAGCAAGGCACAGTGTCCCTGCATGGCCTACTCTGACCACACTGCAACAGCAGCAGTCTGCCCTCCAACTGACCTCTCTAACACCTGCGCTTGAGTCCAGGGGCAGTGAGAACTAGACACTGGAGAGACCACCAAGAACAGACATCTGTGGAGAGAGGACCTTGGGAGGGGGAAGGGAGGCTATGGCAAGGGAACATATGCTAGCAGCCAGAACAACAGGAAATTTAAACATTTGATATTGCCTGTTTGTTGGGCTCTTCCCAAAAGAATTTTCTGCCTTTGTTTTTCAAACGTACTTTGAGTACATTTGTTTGACCACTTTAGATGACTCATGACAAGTAGTTGCAAAATCCAAAGTAGATGCTGTGGAACTGAGTCTTAAAGCCTGTTTCATACCATCCCCCACTTTATTCTCACAGGAGCGGGATTTTGTTGTAGCTCATCCCCAAATCACTCTCTACTTCAGTGAGCTGGTGTAATGGTTGTGTGTTCGTCATGCCTTTCCCTCTTTACTCATGCTGTTCCCTTTACCAGGAAAGCCCTTCCTTAGCTCCCAGTATCATCCAAATCCCATATGTGATTGAGGAACAGTTCAAGGCCTGCCTTTTCTAATAAAACCTTCTTGAACATTCCAACCAATACAGGTATATACCTTTCCCATTCATTTGACATTTAACCATTTGCTCCCTTTAAACTTGGTGCCTGAAAAAAGGTACTCAACATGCTCAAAAAATGAATGCATTGAATCTTCGCTCACCCAAGAAGGCCTAACTCAAGTGCATCTAAAAAGACTTCTTCCTGATCCCCAGAAGTATTTCCCACAGCACGGGGTCTGAGCTGCACTGATACTTATCACTGTGTCTTCTAATCATTTGCTCATCAGTCAATTGCTCCATTAAACAATAAGCTTCCCATGAATAGGAATCAAATATTCTATTTTGTACACAACATATCCAGCACATATTACATCTGAGCTGTCTAATGCAGTAATCCCTGGGTATATGTGGCTGTTGAAGTTTAAACTCTAATTAATTAAAAATAAACAAAATAAAAGACTCAGTTCTTCAGCTGTGCTAGTCACCTGTTAAGTGCTCCATCCTGCTGGTGGCCATAACACTGGACAATGCAGATATAGGACATTCCCCCAGCACAGAACATCCTTTTGCACAATGCTGTACTAGACGCTACAATAAAAATAAGAACAGCCATCGTTTGAGAATCTACTATGCAACCCTCATTACATTGCAGGTGTCTCACTTGATCCTGAGAACTATACTATGAGATGGATAATAGAATTATGCCTGTTTTACAAAGGCAGAAGTGAAGGCACTGAAAGCTTAAGTAATTTGGCCGAAGTCACACAATTAGCAGAAGGTAAAGCCGGATTTTACTGTTCCTATAGTCACACAATTAGCAGAAGGTAAAGCCGGATTTTACTGTTCCTATACCATAACCACTGTGCATTGTCTCTTTTGTGCCAGGAAGTGTAGCACTGTATAAATAAAACGCACACACAAGTTCTCAATTAAAATCCTAAGGTCCCTGCTCCCTAGCTGTGGACCTTGGAAATGTTTATATTCTCCCCAAAATGGAGACAGTCATCATTACATCTCAGAGTCATTGTGAAGATTGAGTAATGTGTGTGGTGGGCCACACTCTGCTCAGCACATAGTAGGTACCCAGTAAATAGCCAACATTTTAACCTTTAAGGTAGTGTTTTCAACCTTTTTTATCTCATGGCACACTTGAAACTATAGTTAAACTTCTGTAGTATATTTACATTATGTTGATCCAAAAAGAGAATAAAAAAAAGACTATGCTTACTGTGCTTTGCACTTCTTTCAAAAACAATTTAATTAATGAGCTTTAAAATTTTTTTCATGGCACACCTAAGATACTCTCAAGGCACACAGTGTGTTGTGGCACACCAGTTGAAAATCTCTGCTCTAGCGTATCAAGAACTCCTTAGTTGACTTTCAAGTACAGTTAAGCCTTTATAAGTATTATATTAAATGCCTGGTTCTTATTTTAAGATAGCTCCCTTTGCTCCTTTCTACTATTTTTTTTAATGTGACTTTCACAAATTCTTTGACCCATCGCCCACTCAATGTGCGTCCTGTTATTAATGTAACATGACAAGAGTGGAGAATAGAAATAAATGTTGCCTGCCACATCTAGGAAGCAAGAGCTCTGCAGAAGGGAAGGCGCCGCCTCGGTTAATGTGAGCAGAGGAAAATGGTAGCATTTTAACAGGAGATTTTCAAGCATTGACCCTAATAGGGATACAAGGCCATGCCACCTTCTCAATGGCTCCGTCCCCTGTCCAGCTTGAGAGAAGGCAAACATGATTCTTACTGACTTGATGAGAGCTTGTGGTGAATAATAAATGCCACAATCCAGTTAGGCCATTACCATACCAACTGGAAGGTCAGATGAGCAAACATCTGAATTACACAAAATCAGGAAGAAATAGGTCTGATGCAAGGTGAATGGGTGGTAAGAGAAAGGCTTGATTGGATTTCGAAGGACAAAACACTTGGGAAAAAATTTCTTTCTCTAGGCTCTTGGCACTGTTTTTCCCCAATGCACTGTGTTTATTCCCACCTCTGGGCCTTTGGTCCTAAACTTTTCAAGGAACTTTCTCTGAACTGGGAAAGCTCCAGCAGCAAGTAATGTCAAAGCTGGCCAATACTACTGCAATTCCAGAGGTGGGGAGAGACTCAGGTTGGTTTGGTCCAGTGGCGCCAGCTCTGTTTGCTGGGGGTTCTTCCAGATTCCTTTTTAAAGAATTTTCAGATTAATATAAGGGTACATATGGTTATGTGTAGCTGTTCATCTACTATGGGGTATGTATGACATGGAACACTGTTCTTCACAAGGTTCTGGGTGAATACATCAGTTAGTAAATATTAGTTTTTGTTGTTTCCTATTAAAAGGAGAATTTAATTTGGAGGAGTTTTCCATGGTAGTATATTAAAATTATCTAGATGAATGTTGTCCATGAAATAGTGTCTAGAAGTCAAGGAGGTACGTGTCCTCTCAGGAAAACAAAATAAAGAGCTTGAGGATGACTCAACAGAAACAGATGACCTTATCACCTCTCCTGATAGACCTGTTAGTTCTGCGTTTAATTAAGCTAATTTTGGTGACTGGTAACAAAAATCCATATTAACCAGGTATATTAACCTGCTTGAGCTGCCATAACAAAATACCATAGATTGGGTGTCTAGAACCCACTCAGATGAGCTCTGTATCTCTGAGACAGTCCCAATGTGTCTGGGAATAAATAGGCCAGCCGACTTTCCAAATTGCTATTCAGTACAGAGTCTACAATTCCAGGGCCACAATCAGAACCAAACCAGCTCCCCCAGCTGGTACCCAAGTTACCCACAAAAAGAGAGGAATTGGGGAAATGACTCAACCTAATCATTTCTTATCCATTTACCTGTCAATAAAATTGTACACTCACTCCTTCAAAGGAAGAAGCATATGAGGCCTGGTATGGTGGCTAACACCTATAATCCTAGCACTCTGGGAAGTTGAGGCAGGAAGATCATTTGAGCTCAGAAGTTTGCGAGCAGCCTAAGCAATATTGAGACCCCCCCCATCTCTACTAAAAACATAAAAAGTAGCAGTTGTGGTGGCAGGCACCCATAGTCCCAGCTACTCTGGAGGCTGAGGCAGGAGGAGACAGCAGTTCCAACCCTATATCTGTTCCTCACCCAGGTTGGTCCTGGGGCAGGATGCTCTTATGGTCCAGAGGCCCTCTCACCACAGGTCCTAGTATTACTGTGATGCCAGAGATTAGTGAAGATGTGTCTTGGCCTTAACTAGGGTTTTAAATGCTTGTCTGAAAATGGGAAGCCAGGAGTGGAGTCAGGGCTCAGCACGTCATCCAGTCATGCAGCTGAGACCAGATCCTGACCTGATTCCTCTGGTGTCGCCTTTGCTCCACCATTTGTGGTTCATCTGCCTTTTGGTAATTACCTCAGTCAGAATGGGGCTTACTTGTAGGGCCCATGCCTTGAAGACTCACTGCTTATCTCTCAGCCTTCTCCCCTGCTTCTCCACCTTGGGTACCATGCTCTAGGCAGGCAGCTGGGAATACACTGAGGCCAGGCTTCTCTCCAGCTGTTGCTCTGCCTACCTTGCCTACCATCCTCTATCTGCCAACAGCCAAACAGCTGTGAACTCAGGGATAGCTTCCAGCATATTCTTATTCCTTAGACCTGTGACACTCCCCAGAACCCCCAGAGGAGGGATATGGGAGGGTGACTGGCCAGGCATGATAGTGCCTTCATGGGTCCTGGCGGACTTTCAGCCCAATAAAGCTAAAAGATGCAAAGTTTGTTGACACTGAAATTCTAGCACTCTGGCTGAGGCATCTGGGGGACACCATGTGGCTCTTAATTGTACTTTCTTTTTTATTTTTATTTTTATTCTTTAAATTTTCTCTATACATGTACATGTGTTTATTTGGTTTCCACTTTTTGCCTTCACAAAATTAAAAAGGCTTAAAATTTAATAACAATAACAATGTTTATGATATGAACTAGAAACAAAAACCTGGTGAAGAACAAAGTTAAATATATTTGGAAAAGAAATCAGACGATTGCTGCAACATATTGAGCAATAATAATAATGCAAAAAAGTAACATTCACTTTGTCAGATAAAAATATGTCTATCATAGAATGCTTTGACTCTGAGGTTCAATATGGAGTCATTAGGTAACTTCTTCTCATTATTTTTTTTCCAAAGTCTCAAAAAATAGGCAACTAATATTTATAAATAAAAATTCCAAAAAACAGATTGTGCCAAATATCATAGACAACAGAACAAGAAGAAGAATACTTCAAACTCATTCTACTTCATCTGGATACACTTGACATTAAAATTGGAAAAAATATATTACTATAAGGGGAAATTACAGACATATTTCACTTATAAATGAGAATGCAATATCCTAAACAACATATTAACAAGTTGAATTAAAAGTTAATGTTCAAGTAATATACTTTGGTCAAAATTAAATCCAATTTATGTGAGAATTAGTCACTATTTTCTTTTTTTTTCTTTTCCTTTCCCTCACCACTCCCTCCTTCTCTCTCTGTCTGCTCTCCCCTTCACCCATACCCACCGTGTCATTAATTGTCATTAATTGTCCTATCAGAGATGAATACATAGGATTCCTGTTTCTCCATTCCTGTGATGCTTCACTAAGAATAACGTGTTCCACCTCCATCCAGGTTAATACAAATGCTGGAAAGTCTCCATTCTTAATGGCTGGCTGAATAGTATTCCATGGTATACATATACCACAGCTTGCCAATCTATTCCTGGGTTGAGGGTATATAGGCTGTTTCCGCATCTTAGTGATTGTAAACTGAGCTGCAATAAATAGTCTAGTACAAGTGTCTTTATAATAAAGTTTTTTTTTCCTTCTGTATAGATGCCCGGTAATGGGATTGCAGGATCAAACAGGAAATCTAGGTTGAGTTCAGGTCTAGGTTTCTCCATAGTTCCTACCAAAAAGGTTGTATTAGTTTATAGTGCCACCAGCAGTATAAAAGTGTTCCTTTCTGTCCACATCCATGCCAGCATCTGCAGTTTTGAGATTTTGTGATGTGGGCATCCTTGCTGGGGTTAGATGATATCTCAGGGTTGTTTTAATTTGCATTTCTCTAATAATTAAGGATGATGAGCATTTTTTCATGTGTTTGCTAGCCATTCATCTGTCTTCTTTAGAGAAGGTTCTGTTCATCTCTCTTCCCCATTAATTGTACTTTCTTTTCATAGTGGATGAGCACAGTCAGCATTTCTTCTCTGATCCTCACCTTAATTTTTGTTTATGGTCCTTATCCTTATCTTAAACATTGTTATTTTTATTAACTTTTAAGTGGAAATTTGTTCTCTGAAGACTCATGGGAAAATAGCACTTCAAAGCTCCCTTATGCATAGGTAAATTAACCTGATATTTGGGAACTATTGTCTAGGCTTCCTCCTCTGATCAAAAAAAGCTCCTTGAGAAAAGGAGAAAACAGTGGCTCCTCAAAACACTAGCCCAGATGGTGACAGGGCCCTAACCACTGGGTGTTTCTTTTGATACAAGAATTACTATAGGGCTGACATTGTCCCATTCCCCATCTCACCTGTCCCCTCACAAACCAAGATAAGATGCTCCCAAAGTGGGGTGCAGACCTTTAATCCCTGAATTCCAGAGAAAAATTTCCTAAAGTTAACCAAGTGTGAGAGCTTTTCTCCCACCAGTCTTGGCCATTCATAAGGCAGTTTAGCAAATTGAAAATGCATAAGATGTAAGAATTATCTTATAATACGGTAAGATAATTCTTTTGACTTTGGTCAGCTCAGAGAATCTCATCTGTCTTTCCACAGAGCTCTTTTTTGACCTTTTGATCTATGAAGACCTTATGAAGTATACATTCTACTGAACACAGAAATGCTGGTTCACATCACTGTCTTTGATTCAAATGAGACATCTGCCTGTGTCCCTCACTTTGACATCTGTCACTCTTACTGGAATACTTGGACTATAGATATTTAGCTACTTTATAAAGTACTCTTTACTCCCAGTTCTTATCCCAGATTGACCTCTTCATTAGGGGTTTGAAGGCATCGGAAGCCCAATCAACTGCTTAGCTCTAGAGTTAGGGCATTTCAACAAGTCACCAAGAAACTTTTTTATACAGACAATACAGATTTAGAAAGTTAAATTGACTCACTCTTTGAATCCCATTTAGAATTACTTGCACCTTATTTCACTACTTAGTTCAAATACCACATCTGAAGAAAATATATGTAATTTGCATTGTCAGTATCAAAAAAAATGACAGTAATTGTAATTTCCATGAGTGGAACAGTCTATTATAAAAGAAATGTTAATACTCTTAAAGTCTAAATCTTTCCCAGTGTATGGTGTACCATATAATGTGTCTTGCGAGTTGGAAGACATCCCTTTAAATTGCACTGCATATATAATTCTCCAAACATTTCTAGACACCTCTGTTTTGAATGTGTCTCCTAGGATTGATATTGAGTGTCATTGGCAAGGCAGAGGAGGGGGAGAGGTAATCATTGTTGAGGAGTGATCTCAGAGTAATCCTTGAACCTGTGGAAGACTCCCCCTAAAACAGAGGGTGGCAAGGGTGATTTTTTCCCAGCTTCAGTTCAATACAGCTATGACAGATATATAGGCACTAAATTAGAGACGGATGTGTGCTCCAGGGTACAGATCACATCTGGCTCTTTGTAGTGTGAGCATCACGGAGCAGCTACAGCCACAACCGCAGATCACTTGCTGACACAGCCTCAGCAAGACCAGCTGATGACCACGTGGCGGTCAGGGACCGGGGGCATTGCATCTGAACACAAAGGACTGGTAGATGGCCAGGAGGCTAAAAATTGATATTTATGGCCAGGTTTGCCCCCAAAGTATAACTCTGACAAAGACTTTCAGAATTGTCCATTTATTGTTTCTGTCAGCTTTTTTAGGTCCGCTGACAAGAACCCCGCTGATCCTGACAAGATCAAAATGCCCCCTGGAAACCGTTTGATAATGGGCTGGACTCACAGCACTTTGCCGCACCCTAGTGCTGCTTTCTGTTGAAATGTAAGCGGCAGGAAGAAAAGTGGGCTGTGCACCAAATCCACCCGAAACGGAAGTGTGTCTCTCCCCAAGTCTGAACTTCTTCAGCGAGAAATTCCCCGCGTCCTACACAGCAGTTCAAGGAAACCTGCTTCCTTCATCTCAGCCCCGACGAGCACCTCAAGCCTTTCCTCTCAGCAAGGAACATTTTGCCAGGATAATGGAATGGAGGGGAGAGTTTTGTGCCAGCTTCCTCATGCTGATGGAGGCAGCACACACCGGTGGTCGCCTGCAGGTGTGCCCGTCCATCCTGCAGATGGACCGGCCTGGGAGGGCACCAGGGTCCCCTCCAACCAGAAAGGAGCCGAGAGCTGCTCTCCTGCCACATAGTCTGACTTACACTGGACAACTTTATGGCCAAGCCCTGTCTTGAATTTTAGTCAAAGGGTCTAAAATTAAATAACCCCTTTCCCGAGCAATAACTAAAAGCTGCTTAAAACCAGAGAATACACAAATGGGGATAATATTCATTTCACACAACAACAGTCACACAACTCTTTCCCCAAGGAGAACAAGATACATAATTTGTGGAGTACGGTGCAAAATCAAACTGCAGAGCCTTTTGTTAAAAAATTATTCAGACTGTCCAGAAAGCAACAGCAGTCTCTGTCCTCTCCCTGTTCCAGGTGTCCCCCAGGTTCTCACCCAAACCAGAGCTGCAGAAATCTCACTGTTCTTTACCCTTTGACTTCAGCCCAGCTCTCTCCCAGGTGGATCTGCTTAGCCCCTGCCTCTTTCTCTCTCCCCGATTTACCTGGCCCAACATTCAGTGCGATGAAAGATGGTGTTGAAGCTCACCACAGCTGGTCTTCCTTGCGAGCAGAGGCAAGGGGGACAGTTTTGAACACACAAGTCTTTTTATTAGTACGTCTTTATTTAGTATATACTAATTACTGGCATGCATTACTTGTTATCAGGGGTTGGCTGTTTGTCACCCGTAAAATGCAACTGTGTCTGACCTGTAGGCATTTCTATTGCCAAGTAGGTAATCATGATAGATAGCAGCCATTGTGCACCTACTATGTGTTAGCAAAGTTCTCGAACTTTCTCTACACCATAGGTCCTGTAGTCCTCACCACCACATGAGGTCCATGTTATTATTATTTCCACACACACGAGGGACTGGAGCTTAGAGAGATGTGATGTGCCCTTGTGCACAACCCTGCCATCTGGTTCTCTAGCTTGGGTGCTTGGTACTATCAAGCTACGGTGTGCAAACAAATGAGTAATTAGCTGTTCTCCCCACACTTCCTCTCTGGTTGGCATAAATAGGACCTTAATTAATATTTGCTGAATGAGTAAATACGTTTGTAGGTAAAGCAAAGAGGATGAAAAAGGAGATAGAAAAATATAAAATGGAAAACATTTGGCCAAGTCTGGTCAGAGGGAAAAGTGTGTTTCAATCCTGCCTTAATCCTCTGGTTTATGGAGATTTAAGTAGCAAGTGCTGAACATCCACTTAGCTTTGGGGGGGGTCAGAAGCCTGGTCCAGTTCATTTACATATTCCCCGCAGGCCTAGCATGGCACCAACTAGTTGTTCAACAAATATTCTTTTAATTGAATTAATTTAAATTAGACAAGATCAAATTAAATCAGAACATGTTTTGTCAGAAGGGAACTTTAAGCAAAGAGAGCTTGAAATATAGATTAAACAGGCTCGGTGCCTGTGGCTCAATCGGCTAAGGTGCCAGCCACGTACACCTAAGGTGGCAGGTTCGAATCCCCAGCCTGGGCCGGCCAAACAACAATGATGGCTGCAACCAAAAAATGGCCGGGCGTTGTGGCGGGCACCTGTGGTTTTGGCTACTTGGGAGGCAGAGGCAGGAGACTCGCTTGAGCCCAGGAGTTGGAGGTTGCTATGAGCTGTGATGCCATGGCACGCTACCCAGGGGGACAACTTGAGGCTCCGTCTCAAAAAAAAAAAAAAAGATTGAACAGACCCAGATGCGCTTTCGGAGTGCACTAAATAAGTGTAAACACAGCTTAAACCACCCCAGTTACCTGAGCCCCAGTCTGAGGAAGCCAGAAGAGGTTCTGGACCTCCACATTGCTAGCTTGAGTTGGCTCATTTTCCTGGGGTGATGAAGAGATTAAATGAAGTCTTTAAATGCTGCCACACTTCCTTGAGTGAGTATTAAATAATATTCCTTTAAGCTACTGGAACTGTTGCACGGAAATTCACCTCATTTTTATGGAAGCCTTGTCATAATTTCTAGAATTATAGAAGTCAACTTATGCCTCCATACATCATAAGGAAACAATATATGAAGTTTTTCTTCCTTCTCAGCCCAGATCACATAAAATGATCTTTTAGTACTCTGAATCAGAACTGATGAAATTAAAGAGTTTTTTGTATAAACATCTGAGTTGGGCTTAGAGGAGCAGCTCCAACAGCCCAAGCAAGAAGGAGCCAGTGTTGCTCTCAACAGCTGGTAGCTGGAACCACAGTGCCTCCTTCCCCCTTCACACCCTGTCCCCTGACCCCTTACCCCTCCAGTTTAAAAAGCAAGACTCAAACCAGGTCATAACAGTCGTGTGAGATGGTAGCAGCAGTCCTGCACTCACCCTCCCCAGATACAGAAACCAGAGCACAGCTCTGCTAACTGGCCTCTATGGTTTCACACCCACACAACTAGAAACTTGGAACTCTTACCCCAAATATTTAAGTCACTACTTTATAAGCTGAGTTTTTTTCATTATGACCTTCAAAGTCACATCCCAAAATGTCACAGAGACAAACTCAGTGCAGATATAAGAATCTGCATGATGATTGTGTCTCCCAATTACTGACAGATTACTATGTGTGAGGAAAAATAGTGAACTCACACAAGGTCTCCTGGGTAGCAGGAGGAGCTAGCTGGCCCTCCAGCCCAGGTTTATCAAAGGTTGATAGGCTTTCTGTTGAGCTATCAACCCTTCAGGGGTAGCTACTGAATGATTGTAGAGGAACCTGATCTTGGAGAGAGAGAAAGGCAATTATTTACAAAAAAAACCCTGGTCCACTGGTTTGTCTATCCTGAGGGCTCTGCTCACCAATCCCACTTCCATGATTGGAGTTCCAGCATCTGCTGGAGATTCCTTGATTCAACCATGTATGTGTCCACGCATGCACACACAACATATGCCAGAACTCCAAAGAAGACAGCAAACAATACAAAGATTCCTTAAAGAATTAAAAGTAGAACTATCATTTGATCAGCAATCCCACTATTGGGTATTCTGGCAAAGGAAAATAAGACATTTTATCAAAAAAAGACACCCACCAGTGAATGTTTATTGCAGCACAATTCACAATTGTAAAGATGTGGACTCAATCTAAGTGCTCATCAATTCATGAGTGGATCGACAAACTATGGTATAAATATACCACAGAATACTACTCAGACAGGAAGAAGGATGACCTAATGCCTTTTGCAACAATTTGGATCTAACTGGAGACCATTATCCTCAGCAAAGTACATAAAGAATAAAAAAAAAATAAATGCCACATGTACTCTCTATTAAACTGAAACTATCTGATGAGCACACATGTGTTAGAGGGAAGTAAAACTCAATGGAAATTAAGCAGGGGTAAAGGGAGGACAGAATGGGCAAAACCCCACCTAGCAGGTACAATGGACACTAGCTAGATCATGAGCACACTTAGAACCCTGACTCAAGCATTACAAAAGTAATCCATATAACCAAGAACATTTGTGTCTCTATAGTACTTATTAACAAAAAGTAAAAAGTTTTAAAATGCAGATGTACAAAAAAAAGAAAAGAAGACAATGTGATAAATTATTTACTTCAGCCTTTACTGAATCCAAAGAGTGGTAAGGTTTGAGGTGTAGCGATGGCTTCTAGAGATTCTTAAGGCCTTTCCACAGGGCTAGCAATTTAGTTACAGACCGCCTCCTTCACATTCTCTGCTTATCTCAAAACCTCTCTCTTTTCTTTCAATTCCCTCTTTTCCTTGACCCTAATACTGTCTTCTCTTTGTGGGTGGGCATCCATGTACTGTTCTACCCTATTCTGTTCCTGAGACACGCTTCCAATCACAAGGAAGAAAGAGGGATAGTGAATAGAGAAGTCATTATGGTAGCTTATTATAATAGATCATTTGACAGAAACAGTTTGACATCTTGCCCATAAAGGTTCACTTCCTGTTATCCCCCTCATGTTATACCACGTGATTGCCATCCATTTTTAAATTTGCTTTACCGACATTCCCTCCCATTGCTTTATATATGAGAAGTACTGGGCTTTAGCAAGAAAGGAGAGCAAAACAATCCCACTCAGACACACTCTGCATGTTAAACTAACTGGAATGGACATTTATTATCTTCTGACAACCCAATACCATTATTTTTTGTTAACTATACCCCAATCTTCTTTTATAGCTTTGGAAAGACATCAAGGGCCACTGACAGCCCTTGAATTCTGTTATGCCAGAACCATGTCTGCCCAGGGATTATTTGATTGTAAAAACAATAAAATCCTCTTTGGCTTTAGCTGGTTTGAGTTTGGAAAAAGAGCCACCAATGACATGCTTTTTCCTTGAAATCATAATTCAGACCCATTCACTGGCCAAGACTTAATGGATGTTTATAGGTCTTTGTGACATAACGGCCTTGTGTAGCAAACCAGTGATGGCTTTTCTGGTGGTTGCTGATGTGTGACCAATAGTGTCTCAGGAGGGTCCTTGGGTCCAGGTGCTCTGCTCCCAACACAGCTCTTTCCTACAGTAGTACCAAACATCTACAGACTGAGTGCACCCTCACTGGGCCCACGTGGGACCCCTTGCACCAATGTGCAGCTGCAAACGAATGGACCTGTAACGGAACAAAACGAAGATTGCAGCTGCCTGGGGCCACTTGTCCTGGACATCCTCAGTGGAAGCCTGCTCATTTAAGGGAGATGGCCACTATGCACTTTGCTTTCGCTCTCCCTCTTCCCTTTCCCCTCCTCCCTCTCTCTTTCTGCCAAGCCTTTTCCCTCTCTGAAAAGGCCAGGTATACCTTCAAAGGACTGGTTTCTAGGTAAACAGCCAGTTTCTTCATTTAGCCCACATCTAAGCATCCTCTTCTTTTGCCTCAGTGCCTGGTTACCAGGAGTAACTAGTGCAAATGCAAACAGACTAAGCAAGTCCCAGGGGGCCTGAGTTTCAGTGGGCTCAGCTACAATCAAAACTAAACTTGGAGACAGGCTTCAGCTCTTGCTCCACACATAATTACTGCTCCTACACAGTTCCTGAAGGAAGTCCAACAGTGTTCCAAGGAAAAAGAAGGAATCTTTATAAGAACTTCTGGGTAGGTATTTTGGGGGATGGAGTAAATAGAGACCCTATCTGTGCAGTTTATTTTGTATAGTCCACCTGGTGACCTGAAAAGATTAGTTTCATTTGTCGGAGACAGAAAATTAAAGATAAAGGAAATAAGCTTTTGAAAGCCATAGATGATTTCAAGATCATTTTTTAAAATCTAGGCTTAGTATGATTGCAGCTAACATAGGGCCAGGTTATACTATATAAACAGGGGCAGCAGGGGGAGCAGATAATATAATATATTCAACATCCCATTTGCCTGTTCATGTATCCACACCCCTCTCCCCACTCTTGCCTGATCATCCTCTTCCTCTCCTATACATTACAGATAAATTACTTTCCCTAAGGAAAAGCTTCCCCAAACTTCCAGAAAAGAAGTTATATTATAACCCTAATAATTTCTTGTTTTTTTTTTTACAATTTTACATGTATTTCCCAGAAACCAATCTCTCTCCCCCCCCCCCCGTTCAAGCTGGGGAGAGCCACAGGCCCCCATACCTTCAAGAGGGGAAGTTTCTTCTCTGATCAAAGAAGCCATGCTCTCCAAGAATGTGGAGAACAAACCCTGCTTACTGTGTTTATTATTCTCTCTTTTTCTGCTACACAGCTCTGAACAATGCTGCAATCACAGGGAAGAGGGGAGTAAGTACAGCTCCAAGTTTCTGAATAGATGGAAAAATGGAGACAGAGAGAGCCAGAAATTGCTGCGGAGATCAGGCCTAAGATGGAGCTTAGCGAAGCAAACCCATCACATTATCATAGATTCCCAGACTTACCCCCAAGTAAGTTTATATTTATATAAATACACACAGCTGTCACTCTAAGCACATGAAAGTTAACTACCTAGGTCTCAGACTGGCCTCTGGGTAGTATAAAGTGATTTTTTTTTTTAAGTTAGAGTATCACTAATGTCACCCTCAGTAGAGTGCTATGGCATCACAGCTCACAGCAACCTCAAACTCCTGGACTTAAGCGATTCTCTTGCCTCAACCTCCCACGTAGCTGGGACTATAGGTCCCTGCCACAACACCTGGCTATTTTTTGGTTGTAGTTGTCTTTGTTGTTTAGCAGGCCCAGGCCAGGCTCAAACTCACAGCTTTGGTGTGTGGCTCGCGTCCTACTGATCCCTGTAGAGGGATCTTAACGGTTCTATGAAGTCTTTGAAAATAGACTTGACATTAAAACCATAATCCTCAGAAGGAAACTGACCAGAATTTGTGACTTGAACCTGATCAGTTTAAATACCTGCCAACTAAAACCAGCAACAGTTTCACAGAATTTAAATAAAAGCCAGCATCTCATAACACAAATTTCAAAATGGTTAATTAAGATCTAACACAGTGTTATTCAACTCATAAAGAACAGGAAAAACAATGCAAAAGAACAGAGTTCTAAAACAGACAAACACAAATATAACCAACTGATTTTTTTTTTCTTTCGTTTTACAAGAGCAAGGTTTCTAATCAGTTGATTTTTCACAAAAGTTTATAGGGAATTCAATAGGGAAGGACAGTCTTTTCAAAAATTGGTATGGGAACATTTGGACATCCATCTGCAAAATAAATAAGTAAATAATTCCCAAACTAAACTTCACACGTTATACAAAATTTAACAAAAATGGATTGTAGCTCTAAATGTAAAGTGTAAAATTATAACTTTTACAAGAAATCAGAGAAGAAAATATTCATGACCTGGATTTAGTCAAAGAGTTAATAAATATAACAATAAAAACACAAATATATAAATAACTCATAAAACTCAGCTGTAAAAAAAATTAAAAATAAGTAAAAGACTTGAACACATATTTCATCAAAGATGGTATACAGAAGATAAACACATAAAAATATGGTCAATATCATTAGCTATCAGGAAAATGTAAATTAAAACCACAGTAAGATGCCATTCCACATCGAACAGAATAACTAAAGTAGATGTTCTAATTTCAAGTGCTGGTAATTAAATGAAGGAATCAGAACACACATTCATTGCTGGTGGGAATGCAAAATGGTACAGCTGCTCTAGAAAAGACCTTGAAGATGTCTTCTAAATTATATATCAAAGCAAGAATCCAATGTACTTAATTCTAATATGAAAGCAGAAGATGATCTAACACAAGATGGAGGGTAGGGGAATGAGAAAGTGGGGAGAGGGGAGTAAGGAGGGGGCTGCAGGGTCACGGTGTGCGACACACCTCTTGGGGGTGGGATGCAATTATAAAAGAAATGTTACCTAACAAATACAATCTAATTCTTTGTACCCTCAACGAATCCCAAACAATAAAAATAAATAAACTATACATCAATTCCATATTACCTACAAATCCCTCTCCTATGCATTTACCCTAGAGAAATTAAAGTTTATGGTGACAATCACTTCTATATGAATGTGCATGGTGGTTCTATCCATAATTGCCAGAACCTGGAACAACTTAGATGTTCTTAGCAGGTAAGTGCATGAACCAACCGTGGTCTATCCATACAACAGCATACTGCCTAGCAATAAAAAGGAATATGTTACTGATATTCATGGTACTTAGGATGAGTCTCAAAAGCGTCTGCTGAATGAAGGAAGCTAGTATTGGCTCGGCGCCTGTGGCTCAAGTGACTAAGGCGCCAGTCACATACACCTAAGGTGGCAGGTCTGAATCCAGCCCAGACCCGCCAAAACAACAATGATGGCTGCAACCAAAAAATAACCTGGCATTGTGGCAGGCGCCTGTGGTCCCACCTACTTGGGAGGCTGAGGCAGGAGACAAGCTTGAGCCCAGGAGTTGGAGGTTGCTGTGAGCTGTGATGCCACTACACTCTATCCAGGGGGGCAGCTTGAGCCTCTGTCTCAAAAAAAAAGCATCTGCTGAATGAAGGAAGCTAGTATCAAAAGATTACCAACTATACAAATCCATTTATGCGGAATTCTCCAAAACACAAAATTATGGTAATGAAGAGAAAATCAGAGGTTAATTTGGGATAGGGGCGCGTATGACTGGGAAGGGACAGCAGGAGGGAGTCTTTGAGAGTAAGGAAAATGTTCCATATCTTGATTGTGCTGATAAAAGAATCCACACACGTGGATTCATAGCTCTCTGTATCAAGAAAGGTCAGTTTTACTGTACATTAATCTAAAAGACTTTAAAAAAGACCCTCTGGGAAGGTCCGCAGTTTCTAATATCTTAGAAATGCTTAGAGTTTCTCAAAAGATAAATATAAATACATAGTCTTATGATTAGCCCAACTTCTACTCTAGTAATTCTGATGCTCTTTCCTAAACTTTATTTATGAACATGTGATGTGTTTAAATTTGTCTTACCAAAGAGAACTACAAATTTGGAGAGAAGCCCCCTCTTTCTCCACTGCTCACAAGATAAATGTCAGCTCATCAGGGATGCCACCCTCATGATAATGAAAATATGATAATGAGGTCTTGAAACCACAGGGAAGTGCTCTGAGTACAGCACAAGGTCTAAGCAACATTATCATTTCTCTGCTGGCGAGGACAAATTCTGCATAGAATTCAAGAGGCAAGCAGTTGGAAGCAGGGGCTTATGCTAATCATACACCAGAGTTCTTTCGGAGCAAAAGACGCCAGCACCTGAGTAAGGCAACGGACAACACTGGTGCCATTGAGAAAGTGTTGAAGGAATATTGTTTGGAAACTTTAAATAACACGTGAAACTGTAATGGTTTCAGTGTGTCCCCAACTCTTTCATACTCTTCCCTTCAAGAGGTGGAGACTCATTCCATTCCGCTTAAATATGAGCTGGACTTAATGACTCCTAACAAATAGATAAAGGGGAACTGACAGGTGTGTGACATTGAAGGCTAATTCATAAGAATCACTGTGGTTTTCTGTCTGCTCTTCCCTACCCACAACCCCATACTTGCTCTGGGAAAAACCAGCCCCCATATCCTGAGTATACTCAGCCATGTGGAGAAGAACTGAGACCTCCTGGCAAGAGTCACTTGAGTGAGTCTTCAAATCACTGCAGCCCTGCTGACCTCATAGTCACCACTTCCTGAGAGACCATTAAGCCAGATCTACCTTGCGAAGTCACTCCTGAATTCTTGACCCCTAGAAACCATGAGATACATAGATATTGGTTGTAGTAAGCTGTGAAGTTTGAGTGGTAACTTGTTTCTTTTTTTAATTTTATTGAATGGTAACTATGTACATTAATGCACTTCTGAGGTACAGTGTGGGGTTTTCACATACAATCCGAAATATTTCCATCAAACTGATCAACACACCTTCATGTCATTTTCTCAGTTATTGTTTTAAAACTTTCTCATTCTACTCTTAGAGAGATTCACTTGTACCCCTGTAAGATAAACCTCAAAAATGGTCCCTCCAATCCCCCTCCCTCCACCCATTCTCCCCTCCCTTCTCCCTCCCCCCTCCCCACATTCTTAGGCTATTTGGTTATAGCTTTCATATAAAAGGTATAACTTAGTTTCATAATAGGGGTGTGTACATTGGATACTTTTTCCTCCATTCTTATGATACTTTGCTCAGAAGAACATTCTCCAGCTCCACCCATGTGAACATGAAGGACGTAAAGTCTCCATCCTTCTTAATGGCTGTGTAGTGCCATGAACATATTTCAACCATTTACCCAAGAGAAGCATCTGGGCCATGATCCTAAGGAATCCTATGAAATCCAACTCTGCTTACGCTTCCTTCTGGCACCTGCTATTCGGTTTGTGTAATTCTAGACCACAATGTCATCAGCTGGATACGTATCCAATAGCACCATTCACAGACGTGCATGCACCTTGTTTATTTAGCCTTTTGGGGAAGCCAGACTCATAATCCCTTTTTTGTTCCAGAGGCTTGGATGAAAATTACTGTCGTAACCCAGATGGAGAAACAGGCCCATGGTGCTACACAACCAACAGTGCGGTGAGGTGGGAGTACTGTACTGTGCCGTCCTGTGAGGCCTCTCAGACGTCCGTGGAACACGTGGACACTTCAGGTGAGAGAGGGCTGGGAGCTGCTGAGGGCCCAGACAGGCTCCAGATGTTAATGCTCCCAGCGGTCTCATCACAGTATCCACTGGCTTTGTTTAGTTTAATTGTTTTCTGCACAGACAACGAGCTCCTTACCATTTCAATTATTTTAAATTTGTTGAGGTTTGCTTTATGGCTCAAAATACAGTCATCTTGTCGGATGTTCACTATGCTCTGAAAAGAACGTGACTCCTGCTGTCATCAGGTCGGATGCTCTCTGAAGGTCAATTAGGTCAAGTTGAATGTTAGTGTTATTCTTGAGTATCCTGATTTTCTGTCTCGTATTCTATTGATTAGGTATCAGTGGTGATAGGTCCAGCTTTAAATGTACATTAGTTAGAGTACTATGTACTCAATTCTGATATGAGGGCAATTAAGGTCCTAGCACACAGTGAGGGGTGGGGATGGGGAGGGCTAAGAAGGAAGGGGCTGTGGGTCAAGGGGTGTGGTTCACATTTTGGGGGCAGGACACAAATATAAGAGGGTCCTTATCTAACAAAACCAATCAATGTAACCTAGTTCTGTGTACCCTCAATGAATCCCCAACAATAAAAGAAAATGTGGATTAGTCTATTTCTCTTAGGTTCTATCTCTGTTTGGTTAACTGCAGTTAGGCACATACACATTTAGTATTGTCATGTCTCTTTGATGAAATGACCCTTTTATCATTACATAATACCGCTCCTTGTCCCTGGAAATACTTCTTGTTCTGAAATCTATATTTGATTATATGAATACTGTCTTTGAAGCTCTATTTTCACTAGTACTTGTATGTTATATCTTTTCCCTCAGTTTTTTTTTTTCTTTTTTTTTGAGACAGAGTCTCAAGCTGTCACCCTGGGTAGAGTGCCATAGCATCACAGCTCACAGCAACCTCAAACTCCTGGGCCCAAGCAATTCTCTTCCCTCAGCCTCCCAAGTGGCTGGGACTACAGGCACCCCCCACAATGCCTGGCTATTTTCCCTCAGTTTTATAATTGAGATGTCTAGACTGCTCACATGAATGTAATGTTCAAATGGTTAGATACAAACCTACCATCAAGTTATTTTTCTTTCCTATCTGAGTGTTGTTCCTTTCTTCATCCTTTTCTGACTCCATTTGAATTAGATTTTTATGATTGCCTATTGTCTCCACTATTTACTTATTAGTTAAATCAGTTTTAATAGCATTTTCTCTAATGTTTACTCTGTATCTTTAACTTATCACATTCCAGCTTCAAGTGATGTTATTCTAGTTGATGGGTATATGATAATAAGAACCTTACAACATTATGCTTCTATTTCCTTCCTTCCAAAATGTTCCATCATCCTTTCAAAAGCCAGCTTACGGTCAAGAGCAGTGGTGGTTCACGCCTTGTAATCCTAGCACCCTGGGTGGCCAACACAGGTAGATTGTTTGAGCTCAGGAGCTTGAGACCAGCCTGTGCAAGAGCAGGACCCCATCTCTCCTAAAAATAGAAAAATCAGGTGAGCATGGTGGCTCATGCCTGTAGTCCCAGCTACTTGGGAGGCTGAGGCAAGAGGATATCTTGAGCCTGAGCATTTGAGATTGCAAAGAGGGCAGCTTACTTCTATAATACTACATTGTAAATCTCCCAATACATTGATATTATTTTTGACCCAAATCACTTTTTAAAATTTAAAAGTGATTATAAATAAAAACATTACCTATTTATTTATTTATTTATTTTACAATTTCTAGTGCGCCTCTCCTTTCTTTGTATAGATCCAACTTTCCATCAGGGCATGTGTCTTCTGCAAAAACTTAACCATTAGCATTTCTGGTCCCACAAGTCTGTTTTAGCTTCTGTATATCTGGAAAAGTCTTTATTTCGCCTTCAGTTTAAAAAACTAATTTTGCTTGATATAGTGAGGTGACACTTTTATTTATTTCACTGCTTTAAAGATGATACTCCACTGTCTTCTGTATCTGCCTAGAGTCTTAACCTTTGTTCTCACATGCTTAGTATTTCTTTTTTCTCTGGCCGCCTTTAAGACTTTCTCTCATTTTTGCTTTTCAGAAGTTTGGCTATGGTGCATGTAAGTGTGTTTAATTTTCTTTTATTTTTTAATTGATTCCATTAGGGATTTTCTGAGCCTCTTGGATTTCTGTATTGTTGATTTTCATGATCTTCGTACAACTCTCAGTCCTTACCCTTCTCTTTTCTCTTCCCTCTCTTTCTCTCTCCCTCTCTCTCTTCTCCCCTTTGGACTCCACGTGCCCAAGTGTTAGGATAGTTCATACTGTTTCATAACACTTGAATGCTTTCTCTGCTTTATTTCTTCAGTCATTCTTTTTTATTCTTTGGGTGTCTGTTTGGGTGATTTCTATGGACATATTTTCAGGTTCACAGACTATTTCCTCAGTGTGTGCAGCCTGCTGATCAGAGCACGAGAGAATTCTTCATCTCTGTGACATGGTTTTGTTTCTTACATTTTCATTATACTCTTTTTTATATTTTCCACGTCTCTGCTGAAATTCTCCATCTATCCACGCACACCGTCTGCCTTTCCCACCCTCTAACATTTAAATCGCTATCGCCTCACAATCCCAGCCTTACAGTTTCTCCATGTAGTCATCGTTAAGACTAGTTGCCTTATGACTCAGTAGAGACTTTTATCATGGCTTTTTCTGGTGTGTCCCATAACGTTTCAATCCAATGCTCTACGTGGGACCAGCACGTTAGGCTGCACTGCACTAGGTATTCTTCCTTCTTGGATGTGGGCCCTCCTCTGCTTCTGCCCATAGGGAGTGTGGGTCACTGAGTCCGGGTAGCCAGCAGCTCCCCGGACAGGATGTGCAGCACAGTCTTTCAGTTCCTGCCGTGGTGGGCTGCTGGACCTGGTGCTGAGATGGGCTCTGGGGTGCTGAAGAGTTTTTCTCTGTGTTGCTACACCATGCTCAGATTGGAGCCTTCACCGAGGGCCTGCACCATAGAGGGGATGTCCCTCCACTTCAGAGTAGACTGTTGTTGGTTGTCCTTGAATGCTCAGTGTTTGGTGAAAGTGGGCAAGTGTTCTGACTCCCTGGTCCACCAGAGTCCTAGGCTGACTGAGCAAACCCAGGCTTTGAAAGGCCTGACTTCAGAGTGTTTGTGCTTTTCCTTCTCATGGTTCCTGTCTCTGGGTTGGGCCTTGAGTGGAAGAGGACTTGTACTTGGAGCCATTGCACCATCTTGGATGCCAGAGGGTTCCTTGTCTCTCTTCTAGGGGATGATTTTTGCCTCTACCCTATCTGAGAAACAATGAATTTTTTCCTTCAGTCTAGACACAGGACTATTTCCTCCCACATCCCCCAGAAGCTTAAGCCTTTGGCTTTGGGTGAGAAAATGACCGGGGGAAACGGGGAAAGGTTTCAGGCATGACTGACACTGACAGCCATTCTCTCTGACTTGATTATTTCTTCTCTGAATTTTAAATTAAATATTTCCAAGAAAAGTTAGCTTGTTAACTAAAGTTCGAGAATGTTATGGATTTATTGCTTTCTTTTTTTTTTTTCTTCTGGGATATCCACCTCTCTGTTAATATCAAAAAAAGAACAGTAACAATTCCAGGGATTAATTAACTACTTGTGTGTAAATTTCTTCACACATCTCTCTGTTCCAGCCATTACTGACCTTGATTTCTTCTATTTTAATTTCAGCACCACCTGAGGAAACCCCTGTTGTCCAGGACTGTTACCAGGGCAATGGACAGAGTTACCAGGGCACCTCATCCACCACTATCACGGGAAGGAAATGTCAATCTTGGTTGTCTATGACGCCACATCGGCATGAAAAGACCCCACAAAACTACCCAAATGCGTATGTCTTTAAATTTAATCATAAGAGGAGTGGCAGCTAACTTACATTTTTGTTATAAGAGCTATGTTTTAAGCTAACTGCTTAAAACCACAATTCTCTTAGGTCCACAGTGTGAGGTGGAATGTGCAGAATCCTGGCTTTGGAGCCACTGTTCCAAGAGAAGGGAAATTAGAGACTGGGTGTCCTGCCTGAGTCGTTTCATAGGAACCCACGATACACATGGAGGGAGGTGCCCAGGGCACATGAATGGAAAGGTCAGGAGAACAAATGAACAAACACTTAGGACCCATACCAGGCCACAGCCCCCACTACAGATCTGTGCAATCTTTCAACCATGCAATTCTGCCATTTCAGCCGCCATCTTCAAAGAAAAGTTTGCCAGTTTTATCTTGGGCTACAAGTCAAGATTTGAACCACACTCAGACTCACACACACACTGACTTAGCCAAACATACTGGGTCTTTAGCACTAGTGGTCTGAATGGATATGAGGTGCCAGGACATTAGCAGCCAAAGCAGGAGGGCAGGTGGCAGGCAGCAGTATACAGGTGCTGAGAAGTACCAAAGGGCAAGCCGATGGACAAAAGCACAAGTCTGACTGGTCCAGCCTTTGTGCCATCAAAAAGGGTAAAATATACAGAGAAAGTGTTTTCACATGATGGATAAATGACATCCCAGGACTGAGCTCATTCAGAATGGGGAATACTTGTGATCAATGCCATTATTCCCCTGGGTTTCTTCCTAGAAACACTTTTGGAACTGAAGTGCAAAGAGATAGCACCAAAGCAGACCTCCACCATCTTGCTGAACTGAGGAAGGGACTGGAGTTGGACAGGACTAAGGCACAGGGGGTTGTTAGGTTGTGTCATCCTGCGACAGGACCTGTGGAAACAAAGAGCTCCAGGAATATGCACAAAGTTTTCCTTGAGTCTTTAGGAAAATATAAAACTATGCATGCATAAGGAGATATTACAAAAAGAAAGTGGGACAAAGAACAACTCCTGGGGAAAGAACAGCTACGAGGGAGCATTACTTGAGTTCTCACCATCCAGACAGGAGAGAACTCATTGAAAATCTTGGATGCTCAGTAGAGATCCCAGAAATGCCATGCTTTAGGGTTAGGAATAATATATTTCTAGAATAAAGGGTACTCTAGAAACAGCCTAGCACAGCTAAAAAGCAATTCTAAAAGGAGCAAAGTGATCTCTAAGAAAATTAACTGCCTCCCAGAAGAAAACACTCTTTAGAGGTAGAAAACTAAATTAATTTTCTCAGTAATGTGGCAGCCACAATGTTTGATATAAATTTAAAAATTTTCTAGACATGCACAAAGTATTAAACGTGATCCATAATGAGGAGAAAAATCAGTCAATAGAAATAGACTCAGAAATGATGGAACTGGGGGGGAAATGTTAAATATATAAGTATGTTTAAGGATATAAGGTATGAATGTAAAAGAAAAAATGAGTAATGTCAAGAGAAAGGTAAATCATAAAAGAGCCAAGTGGAAATAAAGGTCTCTCCTCTCTGGATAGTGAAAACCAAATATATATTTATGTAAATGCAAAACACATATATACACACAGTAGAACTTTTGTAAGTTGACCACCCTAGGGACTGTAACGAACTGGTCAACATATGGAGGTGGTCAGCAGAAGGAACTAGGCCTACTAGACTGATAAGTACATGTGAGACCTGTCTGGTCAAGGGCAACTTAAGGAGGTTGTCAGTGTGGGGAGGTGGTCAGCTATGGAGCTTCTGCTGTAATAGTTTTGAATGAAAAATTTACCAGATAACTGTACCATCAGGTTAGACATTACAGGAGAAAAATGTGGTAGAACATAATGCAATAGAGGCTATACAAACTACAACACACGTAAAAAAGAATGAAAAAAACCCAAAAAACAGACCCTCAAGGACCTCTATAAAAATATAAAAGATTTAACATATATATAAACAAAGTCCCAGAAGGAGAGGAGAGAGATATTAGTAAAGAAAAAAAAATACATGAAATAAAGATAGCTGAAAAATTTTCAAATATAATGAAATCTGTAAACTCAAAAAGCTCTGTGAAACGGAAGTAGAATTTTTAAAATAAAATTGCATGATTTACTTAGGTGCATAATAGTTAAATTGTCAAAAATCAAAGAAGAGAAGAATCTTAGAGGTGGTCAACTCTAGAGGAAAAAAGATACATTTATATAGAGGAACAGTGATAACAATGAATTATACTTTCTCATCAGAATCCATGCAACCCGGAAATAATAGAATAACCTCTTGGAAGTATCTGCTGACTTGGTGTTGCATTTCTCTAGCACATGACATGGTTCTGCCTGCCGCAGGTCAAGTCGGTACATTGTGAAAGGGCTTCCAAGGCTGAGGCTTCCAAGAGGCAGGGCTATGCTCTTGGGAAGCTCCAGGGAACAACATCCTCCAGAGGACCCCTGGATCCTGCCATGCTATGTCTCTTACTCAGTGTTTCTCTGACCCCCTTCATAACCAGGCAATGCCCTCAGGTCCCCTGGTCCACCCTACTGTCTCTCTTTACCCTTTCCAGCTCTCTGCCCGTTGATCTCATCCCCTTCCCTCAGATAGAGCAGCTGCAGCCAGCAGAGCGTGGCCTGGGAGCAGGAGAGGATGTCCTGCCCAGGAATGTGGCTTATAGAAACCACATCCTGCCTATGGGCATTTAAAAGTCTTGCAAACCTAAACCCACTTGATCTACCCAATAGCATATTTATAGTGATGTTATTTCCAAGATTGCTTTCCATGGTATATGTAGAGCATTTTAGCTATACTGTGAGTCAAAAGACTAAGACGACTGGCTTGGGAGCGTTATCATCTTATATCTCATTTCTTCCTTGGGGAAATGTTTGTGTTCCAGCGTACATATTACTATATAATTATATACAGAGAGAGACACAGAGATGGGTATGGATAGATTCATATATGCATAAAATATCTAATATATATACATCAAAACCAGTATCGGTTTACTCATAAGTAAAGTATTGGACAGAACATGGAAGCAGGATAATCTAGTTCTTTCTTTTACATATTTATATATCATCTCAGTTTCTATGTGGAGCATATCTTATTCTTCTTTTTCTTTCTTTTGAGACAGAGCTTCAAGCTGTCACCATGGGTAGAGTGCTGTGGCCTCACAGCTCACAGCAACCTCAAACTCTTCAGCTTAAGTGATTCTCTTGCCTCAGCCTCCCAAGTAGCTGGGACTACAGGTGCTCTCCACAGTGCCTGGCTAGTTTTTGGTTGTAGTTGTCATTGTTCTGTGGCAGGCCCAGGCTGGATTTGTACCCGCCAGCTCTGGTGTATGTGCCTAGCACCTTAGCTGCTTGAGTTACAGATGCCAAGCCCATATCTTATTCTTTTTTTTTTTTTAAGAGACAGAGTCTTACTTTGTTGTTGTTGGTAGAGTACTTGGGCTAAGGTGATTCTCTTGCCTTAGCCTCCTGAGTAGCTGGGACTACAGGTGCCTGCCACAATGCTCAGCTATTTTTGTTGTTGTTGTTGCAGTTTGGCCGGGGCCAGGTTCGAACCTTCCACCCTTGGTATATGGGGGGGCCAATGCCCTACTCACTAAGCCACAGGCACCGCCCCTTATTCTTGATTTTTTTAAATAAAAATTATTATCTGTCTTTGAAATTCACACAGTGGTTTAGAAGTTAAAGACTGTCTATGCATGGGGATAGTTACTGTGCCTCTAATGGGAACATTTCAAAGTCACTTGTCAACACTTTGTTATAACAAAATTTAGAGGGTGCTGGGTCCTTCTGACAATTTTCCCACCTCTCGTGACCTGTATCGTTTTGGAATTTGCAGTCGGTTGGAAATGAACTACTGCAGGAATCCAGATGGTGACAAAAGCCCCTGGTGCTACACTACTGACCCGAGGGTGCGGTGGGAGTACTGCAACCTGCGGAAATGCCCGGACACACAGGGCAGCGTGGTGGCCACACCTCCAACCACAGCCGGGGGGCCCAGCGCTGAGGCTCCTTCTGAACAGGGTGAGAAAGCTCTGGCCAGACGTTGATGTAACTGGACAATGGGAGGAGCAGAGATGGAAAATCTTCCTGATGAGGAAGCCTTCCATGTTAAAAGGGTCTCCAGTGGAGGGTCTTCCGTGTAGAAGGAGGCTTCTGGCGGAGCCAGAGCTGTAATTTGTGGCACAATGTGGGTGACGGCAGATTTGAGCACTTGTGCAAATCTTCCAGGGTGCTTTCCTTACCATTCACTTTGTCCTGAAACTGGTTATCTTGGGGTCCTAACCGAAAGTTTAATTAAACATCCTCTTAAATATGTGATGATTTCTAAGCCAATAAGCATATCCGGGAACTTCCTAAAACAGCCAGCGTTCGTTGTAATCGCAGCAATCCAGCTTCTGAGGACGTGACCACTGAGCATGTCGGCCCAGAGAAACCTCATGTGGCTGCCGCATGCCCTGTGGTCCTGGCGGCGTAGCAGTGCATAACCCCCCTTCCACTTCCTACAGACTGTATGTTTGGGAACGGCAAAAGCTACCGAGGCAAGAAGGCGACCACGGTCACTGGGACCCCGTGCCAGGGCTGGGCTGCCCAGGAGCCCCATAGTCACAGAATTTTCACTCCAGAGACAAACCCACGGGCAGGTCTGGAAGAAAACGTAAGCCAGTTTGATCTAGACCTACTTGCTTTTCCTGAGCAATCTTTGCAGACAGAATCGACCCTGCTACAGAAAATCAGCCTAGACTGATCTCTGGTACTGGGGAAAAGGGTAGGGATGAGAGGAAAAAATTGCAGTGATCTCAGGGGACTTGGGATTGGCAGTGACACGGAAAGTGTGGTAGACACAGAGGGGCAGATCTCTGTCCCTTCTGGGGCATCTCTGTGTACTTCTATCATTAGGTGCTGTTTCTGGTTTCTAGTATTTGTCCTCTAGGTTCTAATGATCAAAGATACACTTCATGACATTTTAGTCAGATTTTTCTAGAAAAATTCTTGATGGGACAATGAGGCCCCACACAGCTGGATTTCCCCTAATCTCATGCACTCTCTGGGATGGTTTATTTGGGGGGGGTATGTGCGGGGAAGTCTGAGATGCAGGAAAAATCAAAGTGTGCCCCCCATTCTCACCCACCACACAGCAGAATATTCTGACAGCCGGCGGGGCATTCTACAATTTGACTCAACCCTGAAACCACCTACCTGGAGATAACATCAAATACCACAAGTGAAGCGCTCAGTCCCACAACACTGCCCCCCACTTCAGTTGCCAATCACAGGTTCCAGGTTGCCACCTGTACTTCTGATCAATCAGCTATAAATCTATTTTTCCACAAGCCCCTTCTCAGATTTAATTTGCTGTAACAGCTCATAGAACTCAGGGGAACACTTACATTTGCCCATTTATTATAAAGGACACCAATAAACAGCGAGGTGGGAGAGATGTCCAGGGCAGAGCAGGTGAGTGGGGCTTAGAGCTGCCATGCCCTCCCTGCCTCCCTCCAACTGCGTCCCCATGGTCAGCAATCCAGAGCTCTCCTTCACCATGCAGGCGAGAGTGATTGCATTATTGGCTGCTGGTGATCACCTTGGCCTTCATCCTTCCCCCAGAAGTTGAAGGGTGGGGCAGAAAGTTTCAGCCTTCTAATCACACCGTGGGTTCCCCTGGTGACCAGCCTGAGGCTACCAGAAGCCCACCAAGAGTTGTTTCATTACAACAAAAGATGCTCCTACAGCCCAGGAAATTCCAAAGGATTTAGGAGTTCCATGTCAGAGAACAAATATATATTTCTTTTCTTTTTTTTGAGACGGAGCCTCAAGCTATCCCCCTGGGTAGAGTGCCATGGCATCACAGCTCATAGCAACCTCCAACTCCTGGGCTCAAGCAAGTCTCCTGCCTCCTCCTCCCAAGTAGCTGGGACCACAGGTGCCCGCCACAACGCCTGGCCACTTTTTGGTTGCAGCCATCATTGTTGTTTGGCGGGCCCGGGCTGGGGATTCAAACCCAACACCTTAGGTGTACGTGGCTGGCGCCTTAGCCGATTGAGCCACAGGCACCGAGCCTATATTTCTTATTAAGTCATAATATCCTAGGGGGAAGGGAAGACACTGCCTTTCTGTATCTTGACCCCTGGAGGGTGCACAGTCCATAGAAATAAACATTTCTGCATCTACTGTCAATAGGCTTCATTGGGTAGAAGATTGCTGGAGTGAACAGGGACCAGACCAGTCAGTAATGTCCCCCTGTCCTCCGAGGCTGGGTCTTTACGCCCTTTCCCCTTCTGCCCACCATGAGCCATGACTCTCACACTTGCTTATTTTCAGTACTGCCGGAATCCTGATGGCGATGTCAATGGTCCCTGGTGCTACACCATGAATCCAAGAAAACTTTTTGACTACTGTGATATCCCTCAGTGTGGTAAGTGGAGTTCTTCTTTTTTTTTTTTTTGTAAGGAAACTACTTCTTAAATAAATGCAGTGATCACTTCCTTAATGTGGCTCTGCAACAAGAGAAAGCAAAGGAAAAGGGAGGGGAGGGGTAGGGAGGAGGGGAGGGGAGGGGAGTGGAGGGGAGGGGAGGG
>CAUYQV010134413.1:0-36769 GCA_963574575.1 Galagoides demidoff | reverse complement strand
GTGTAGTGCCCCCATCTCTCTGTGTCTGTCTGTCTGTCTGTGTAGGTGCACCCATCTCTCTGTGTCTGTCTGTCTGTCTGTGTAGTGCACCCATCACTCTGTGTCTGTCTGTCTGTCTGTCTGTGTAGTGCACCCATCTCTCTGTGTCTGTCTGTCTGTCTGTGTAGTGCACCCATCTCTCTGTGTCTGTCTGTCTGTCTGTCTGTGTAGTGCACCCATCTCTCTGTGTCTGTCTGTGTAGTGCACCCATCTCTCTGTGTCTGTCTGTCTGTCTGTGTAGTGCACCCATTACTCTGTGTCTGTCTATCTGTCTGTCTGTGTAGTGCACCCATCTCTCTATGTCTGTCTGTCTGTCTGTCTGTGTAGTGCACCCATCTCTCTGTGTCTGTCTGTCTGTGTAGGTGCACCCATCTCTCTGTGTCTGTCTGTCTGTCTGTGTAGGTGCACCCATCTCTCTGTGTGAACATTTGGGTTTGTGTCTTTTGCTTTCTGCCTCTGAGCAAAGGGGAGGGCTCTTGTCTCACACTCTGGTGACACTTATTAAGTGGGATCTGAGTGAAAATGGCTCTCCTGATTGTGCTCTGGCTACTCTCCGATAGCACCCCAACTCTCATTTCTGCAGTCTCTGTCTGTCCTGTGCCCTGGAGGGCTGCTCCTTGGGGACTGGATCACCTAGGATTCTCCACGTTTCTGGCTTCTAGTTAGATTTGACAGTGTGTGGTGCCAGGGAAGAATCCAAAAGTAGAAGAGAGAGTAAACCTGCTTTCCTGCTCTTGCTCAGCACATGTCTCCAGCAGCAGCTCAGGGCAGTCCCCAGGGCTTCTCTGCAGGGCGGCACCTCCCTCTGCCCCTGAAGCCCTCTGGTGGTAACAGCTCCCAGCTCTGCAGACTCTGGGCAGCCCCCAGGGCTTCTCTGCCAGGTAGTACCTCTCCCTCTGCCCCTGAACCCATCTGGTGGTAACAGCTCCCACTCTGCAGATTCTGGGCAGCCCCTCAAGCTCCTTGTTTTTTCCCTCAGCCACCTCCACATCCCTGCAAGTGGTTATTTCTCTACTGGAGATATGGAGATAAATTAGTTCTTGCTGGGACTCTGACCCAAGTAGCTAGGAAACAATGACAGAAGTCAGAGATGTCGGGGCAGCACCTGTGGCTCAAGGAGTAGGGTGCTGGCCCCACATGCCGGAGGTGGTGGGTTCAATCCTGGGCCCGACCAAAAACTGAAAAACAAATTAATAAATTAAATAAAATAAATAAATAAAATTTACCAGAAGTCAGAGATGTCCTGTCGTTACCACTGACACTCCTCACCCCTGACCTTCAGCAACTCACAGGAACTGGTATTGCAGTGAACCGTTCTTGACAGGAAGGGGCCACCCTCCCACTAAGTGGACTTAGGAATGAGCTTTTGGAATTTCTGGAGTTCTGGGTAACTTAGCTGTAACCACTGCTCTCTTTAAGCCACATTATGAAGTAGTCCCTAAAATGTCTGAATGTGGACATTTTCTTTCTCTAGGGCCTCTTGCTCATCCTTCAGGAAATCAATGGATTTATCTGGCTGTGTAGGTTTGAATAAAATGAAGACTGGGCTTAATAGCAACATAGATCGTAATAGTCCTGGGGACAGTCTAGTCTTAAGTTTGATGCTACTTGCTCTTCAACTGAGAGTAAGGGTCATTTTCCAAGAGCGTGCCTAGCCTGTCAGCGGGAGACCTCACTTCTCTAATATTTCCCTGGTACCTGGGCTGAAGCTGGCTTTCCTCACGGAGACACAGGAGTCTGGTGGGGTCGTAAGGGCGAGGGTTCCAGAGAGTCCCATTTCCTTTGCATGCAGGGAGATGGTCCAGATGAAGGGTGCAATTCCAGGTAATTTGAGGTTGTTCTGGTGAAGAGCTGGGCTTTGTACCACACCTGCCAGGCTTTTGGTGGTGATGATGTCTCTCTTTGTCCTGGGTGCCCTGGTCCCCACCTTTCAAGGCTGCAGGCCATCAGTCCTCCCACTTCTCTTTGGGATGCCCGGTCAGCTCCTAGCATCACACAGAAGTTGAGATCAGTGGTTTCACCTGGGAAAGAAGCGCCAGTGGTATTTTGGCTTCTGTTTCACATTCAGCCCAATCTCCCACACTTCCTCATTCACTCTCCTCTGCCCCCAGCTGCCCGTGCCACCCCCAGCTCCGCAGGCTGGTCCTTGCATTCCGTCCCTTCCCCATGCTCCCTGCTCAGGCAAACATCTCCACGTGCCCCTGTCCGTCTCCATTCCCACCTCTCCAGAAAGCCCCTGCGATCCTTCCAGCCCCATCTTTTCCCAGGTGCCTCCCCTTCCTCCCTCTCCCCTGCTCCTGCCCCTCCTCCTCCTCCTTCCTAAACTACACACTCTCACAGGTGAGGGGCGTGCATCTCCTGCTTCTGTAACTAGCCCGGGAGCAGTGCCAGGGACGCAGCTGGGGCGTGCTCCTCCACTAGAGAGCTGGCTCACTGGTTTGTGTGCTAATCTCTATTTTTCTAAAAAAAAAAAAAACAAAAACAAAAACAAAGTAGGTATGTAAAAAAAAAGTAGCACTTCAATATCTTAGGCCGTGTTTGGCATCCAATATTTGAAATAATGGAAGTTGTGCCTTGATGGGAGTGTCAAGGGGGCATTAATTTACGCATTTCCCCATTCCTGGGCTCACCAGCTCTTATGGTAAAACCCAAATATTTGGATAATTTTTGGACAAACATTATTTAAGAGAGAATGAAACTGTTATGAGACATGAATACACTTGTTCAGATGCTTGGAAGCAAACGGAAAATGGACTGCAGGTCCCGGGGGCAGAGGAACAAAGCACACAACTGGACGGACGACTGTCGGGTGGCAGGTGGACAGCCCGAGTTTGTACCTTGCCAGCTCTCACGGGCTGGCCTGCCAACCTCCTTCCCAGTGCCCCCCACACTCTAGAGGCTGTACCGACGGTTTTTGACCCACTCTGAGTCTCAGGAAGCGACTGGTGCGCATTGATTTACACGCTCACTCTGACGGAGAGTGATTGCAGGCGTCCTCTGCGGCACTGAGAATGCATCTGTTACTCAAATCCTTTTAGTCACGGATGTTGTGGCCATGAAGAATCATCTCCTGTATTTTTCTCACAGAAAGGTCAGCCGCTGGTGAATTGCAGTTAATCAACCCTACCAGAGAGGATGTACCCCAAAAGCTTAATTAAATATGGAATTGGGTGAGAATCTGCCCTCTTCTGCTTTTAGTTTAATTCCAGAAAACAAAAAAAATGAGACAGCAGTGTTCAGGTGAAAGTGAGCGGGTAGAACTCCACATAATTTAACACTGATCGTAATGACCACTTGCCCACAGACCACACGTTAAGGAGAACAAAGTCCTTTCGCACCAGTTCCATGATTTATTCCTGCCAGTAACCTTCACTCAGGGTGAGCATGGGGAATATTTTTATTACATTTATTTTCCTTTATAAAAGCAGCATATTTGCATGCCAGAGAATTGATAAAACAGAGCAAAGGAGGAGATGAAGCCAGAGTGGTTATTTCCAGGCAGCCCACCCTTTTCTCATTACACAGCTGAGGTCAGTTGAGTCTCCCTGTCTCCACCTGCTATTGTCTGGTAAGACAATATTCATGGTCAGAATATTAGTGGATGTATCATGTTTCACTCTTATGAAAGAATTATTCTAAATAATATTGACAGGGAGGTTGTAGTATGCATGATTATTGGTATTAAAGATTCCCCCCCCCAAGACTGAGTTCCTGGAAATAGAATTATTGGAGCCAAAAGTGCCAATATTTCTGGTGGCTTTTTTTTTTTTCTGAAAATACTGTATTTAATGTGACAACTTTCCATTGCTATGTACGAAGGGACCTTAAACTCCAAGGTTTTTCATCACACCAACCCCTGTTTATTACCTTGCACTTCTGGTGCCTGATGTCCTGGCAAGGCTTAGCTGGACCTTCTCACCCAGGTTCTCCGGGGGCTGAGACTGAGGGCCCGGCCGGCTGTGTTCTCATCTGCAGGCTCAGCTCAAGGACTCCCTTCCAGGCTTGTTGAGGTCTTCGGCAGAACTCACTTCCACGCAGAGGCAGGATTCATAGCCTGGTCACTGCCGTGTCTCCACAGTACACCTCTTCAAAACCAGCACCAGAGGGATGGAGTCTGGCACCGGGGGCTTCGGGGAAGGGCTTAGCTGTCTGGCACCGGGGGCTTCGGGGAAGGGCTTAGCTGTGTCCATGCTTATTAAGTCAGGGCCCCAGGGAAAGTCTCCCTTTGATTGAGTCAAAGTAAAGTGATAAGGGATGTTAATTACATCTGCAAATCCCTCCCCTTTGCCTCAGTCTCTTGGTAAAAAGCATATCACAGGATCTGTCCTCACCCAGTGAAGGGGATGCCATAGTGCTCACCCAGGGAAGGGGGCTCCATCAGGAGGAATCCCACCGGGATGTTTCTGAGGTGGCTTCTTATTTCTATCATCTTCAGAGAAGCTATGCAAGCAGCCTGTTTATTGGCTCACATGGGCCCACTCTCCACACATCCACCAGCAGTAGAAAATAAGACTTATAAAAATTGCTAATTTATGATTTTAAAAAATCACAAATCTCTTACAATTATTTACTAGTGTTCTCATTTGAAGTCTTGCCACTGTGAAGTTGACTATTTCTCCAAGTTTGTTTCTGGTTACATTTGACAGGATGGACTAGTCCACATGGGAGAGCAGGTCAGGGATGTGAAGTGGCTCCCCTGGGGTCACAGCCGGGGATAGGCGCTCTGAGATGAACCTCACCCAGACCCTGCCTGTTTGAGGGTTGGTCCCAGCCCTGCCACCATCTCCCTGTAGGGAAGTCTTCTCATCTCTTTGAGACTCACTCTCTCCACTTGCAAAATGAATTGCTCGACTTTTATTTCAGAATATGATTATATTGAGGAAGGTTCTTCAAGGGAGCCTTGTGCTTAAACTCCAAACACAAACCTGCTAATGCAGCCGCCCTGAGCTCACTGGGCACAGAGGTGCAGACTGGGTCAATCTCCTCTCTTTCTTTCTTTCGGGCAGTTTTTGGCCAGGGCCGGGTTTGAACCCACCACCTCCAGTATATGGGGCCAGCACCCTGCCCACTGAGCCACAGGCACTGCCCACCTCCTCTTCTCTTTCAAAATCTCCTGAAAACATTCTTATGGTGCCTGCTATAAGGATCAAGGCATTGTCTAGTCTGATGATATCTAGACAATGCTCCCATTATCCTGTCCAATATTGTCCTGTCAACTGTAATTGCTCACACTTCCCAGGATATATTTTATTGACTTATGTATTTTTTCTTTTTGAGATAGAGATTTACTCTGTGCCCTGGGTAGAGTACCGTGGCGTCACGGCTCACAGCAACCTCAAACTCCTAGGCTCAAGTGATTCTCTTGGCTCAGCCTCCCAAGTAGCTGGAAATACAAGTGCCCACAACTATGCCCAGCTCATTTTTCTATTTTAATAGAGACGAGGTCTCACTTTTGCTCAGGTTGGTCTCAAATTCCTGAGCTCAGGCAATCCACCTGCCTCAGCTTCCCAGAGTGCTGGAATCACAGGTGTGAGCCACCACACGGCCTGTTCATAGGATATATTTTAAACGTACTTTCATGTCTCACTGTTAGCTTGTCCATAAGCACCTGACACCTGGGAATCCCATCTCTAGTTATCAAGGGTCTGGTGACAGGGTGGAAGGAAAGTTGGCTTTGGAGCCAGGCACAAAGCTTCCCTCCTCCTGCTACATGTGGGTTTTGCCCTTGGTTTCTCCATCTGAAATAGGAGCGATTGTCTCTGCTTCTCCCACCCTGCAGAGTTGCCCTGGGGGTCGCCGCATGTTAGCCTGGCTGTGTGCTGTTCTCTCCATGTGGCACAGGGTAAACTAACCTCCTAGAGGTTGGATGTGGCCCTGGACTTGCTAACCAATAATATGCCCATGGAGAGGATGTGTGTTTTCCCAGGTGGGAGCTTTGAGAGTGGTTGAAAGATTCACTGTGTTCTCATACACTCCTGCAGTGATGGTAGAAGCAGGTGTCAAAATCAGCTCTGGTCAGCCTGGGCTCAGGAGTAGTTGGTACGAGCAGAGACGCTGGCATAGCCAGACTGTGCTGGGGCATAATCAGGGAACCAGGGCCTGCCGTGTTAAGCCGTGGGATATCAGCGTGTTTGTTAATACTGCTGACCCTAGCCCATCCTAGCTAGTCCAGCATGGAGGATAATTAACACTGGCGTCCATGCGACTGATGAAACTTCACCCTCATTTTCGGGGAGCTTGAAGCCCATGGAGCTTCTGCAACCTAAAAAAAAAACAAACCCGTCTCTTGAAGACTACTTTTGAACTGAACAGTTCAAAACACGTTTAGCAATTACCCTAAGATTTGTAAAATCTTTCCTCTTGCGTGTTTAAAGCCAATAATGTTAGTGAAACACAGCATTGGCCAGATACTCCATTCCTCTCCCTGCCCAGATGCTGAATCTTCAGAAGCTTAAAGAATGACTGCTATGTTTTTTTTTTTGTACAGAGATTCCTGATGTCTAAACTAATCTCTTACTAATCCTCTTATTCTTCCAGCGAGTTCATGAAATCAGGGAGTGAAGCTCTGCAGAGCCGTTATAAGAACAGGATGCTGCAGAAAGAACCTGGTTTGCGGAAAGACGTCACCTGTGCTCTATCTGGATACGACGGCCATAATGAAAAAATGGTGCTTTGAGTAGTGGTACTGATAAGGACTAAATTCCTCCCGACCTTACAAAGCTTGAAGGTGATGCTCATAGAAGTTGCAGAGGTGAGTGTGACCTGGGACGGGCAGCCCCAGGCTGGGGGGCTGCATCTTTAACCTACACAAGGATCCCGCGTAACTCAGGACTTTCTGGGCTTCAGCCTCCTCATCAGTAAGCTATGGGCTCTAATTCCTCACTTACTACCTCAAGAATGAAATGAGGCAATGCAAATGGGATTATTTTTAAGAAGAAAGGGTAATTTTGTAGTGAGTTGTTATTAGCTAAAGTTTTCTTTTTTATTTAAATAGATTTAGGGGGTACAAGTGGTTTTTTGTAGAGACATAACAGTGCACATTGGAACTGCCTATTCACCTTGTTTGGAAGTTTTGTTACTCAGACTCTTTAAGTAGCAAGTTAACAGGAGGCCCTTTCAAACTATCTGTAATGTATTTTGAACTGTATAAAAAATTTAAGAGAAAGCATGAAAGGGAGACTAATTGCAGACAGCATGGAAACCCTGGTGCTGCTCTGTGCCGGGGCTGGAGGTGCTCCAGAAAGCTTTGGAGACCTTTGCTAAGCCCTGCTGCCACCTGCTAGCCAGAGCTATGGGGAGCATAGCAGGGATCGTTATTTTGTTGTTGAATGCTAGAGAGGAGTTTTTAAAGCTGCTGTTCATTCTGAAGCAGACAGCATGGAAACCCCGGTGCCGGGGTGTTCCTTGGAAATGACCTCAAGTAGAGTTCGTGGGGATTCAGTAACTACTGTTACTCAGAAAAATGAATGTCCTCCCCGATACTTCCCCCAAACCTGCTTTCCCTGGGCAGGAGTGAGGGGGATTGATTTAAGGGGGACCCTCAGAAAGATGCTGTGGGTGATGAATGGTACAGCTGGGGCAGCAGTGGGCCTTGCCCTGGGGGTGAGGGGGGTCCACATTATTGGAGACCTTCTGGAGGACATCAGACGCAACTGGGTTTGGGTTTGCTTAGAGCCCTGTGTGCTCAGGAAGGGTGGAAATCATGTCTACCTGGGTGGGAAAGAGGCTATAAATGACCTTGTTTGACTTGGGTGCTGCCCACTGGGTGCTGGGTGGCTGCCCAGCAGGAGTATCATTCCCTGTGTCCTCCTGGCTCTTCCCCTCTGAGCTGTGGGACCCATGCTGTTGGGGCCATTTTACATGTGGGGGATTGGGGAGCAGGGCTGACAAGACCATTTTGCACATGGGGGGATCGGGCTCAGAGAGGCGGAAGTCCCCTAGCCGGTCACACACTACAGGTGGCCCAAGGAAAGCTGAATTTGCCTGCATCCTTGAAGTCATCACTGAGTCACTGAGCTGACTCTGTAACTGCCCTGCATCCAACTTTTGTGTTGTAAGATTATAAGCCCCATGTTGTTCAAAATAGTTCAAGATGGTAATTCAGTTTCATCTTTGATCAAATAGGTGGGAAATTCCGTTTTAAGTTAATTGTAACTACTGGAGTTTTCAGAATCTCAGTATTAAGCACAACGCAAACCATCATTCTCAAGAAGGGAATGGATCACAAAACTCCAGTGAACCGACATGTTCTCGCCTGGGATGAGCTGGGTCCCTGAGTTTACCAGGCAGGGGGATATACTGTATCAATTCCCTGAAGCACCTCGATTTCACAGTTGTACATCTAGACAAAAACAAAACCAACAATATACTTAAATAGAAGTTCTAAATTTTCAATGAAAGTTTTCTGTATTTTATGAATTATAATTTAAATTATTGTATTTTTTTTAGAACTTTAAAAGTTTAATTCTTTTTTAATGTTAAAAGACTATTTTCATATACATAACAATTTAAGCACTAAAAAATGTTAATTTGAAATAACTGCCAAGTCTTTGGCTCAGTCAGTAATTCTAAGCTCTCTCCTTGGCAAGTCCTTGGCAAGGGTCAGGGTCAGGGGGAGGGGGGTTGTTTTTGACCAAATCTTGAATCAAAGTTGTCAGAGAGAAATTGTGGATAAAGACGAGAATGGTGCTCAGGCCACTGGGTTTAGACTCTGCCAGGACCAGCTGCAGGTCTGAGAAGCTGGTTCAGCTCAGTGGTAAGGGTTACCACTCAGAAGTAACAGGGGCCTTAAACACCCAGGGCCTCTCAGAGTCCAAAGCTCACTTGGTCTGTGAATTTGGACAAGACACATGGCCCTTTAAAGCCCAGTTTCTTATCCATCCATCTATCTGTTCATTCATCAACTGTTTATTAAGGTCCCTCCCAGGTGCCTGGCACTGTCCTGGGTGCTGCGGGTGCCATCGGGGATAAAACAAAGCAACTTTTCTTCAAGAATTGTCATTTTAACCAGATATGGTGGCTCGTGCCTATAATCACAGCACTTTGGGAAGGTGATCTGGGTGGATTGCTTGAGCTCAGGAGTTTGAGACCAGCCTGAGAAAGAGCAAGACTCTGTCTCTACTAAAAATAGAAAAACTATCCAGGTGTGGCAGGTGATGTCACAGCACTCTCCCCAGGTGTGGCAGAAGAACTGTGATGTCACAGCACTCTCCCCAGGATGACAGAGTGAGACTCTGTCTCAAAATAAATAAGTAAGGTGCCTTCCTCACTGAGTGGGTTTAAAGGTCAAGTGATAGTGCCCCAGCCCTGGGTACTAGTGTTGATTTGATGAGGGTCCAGTGTCAGCTGGTGTGTGTTGAATGTTCACGGCCACTGTTGCTTCTGATTGCTGGTGTTAGCGGGTGGGGATGTTCCCAGAATGGGAGGTCCAGCTCCCTCCACCTGCCGGGGTATGCTCTTCCCGGCCTCTGTCTACCATTCTGTGTTCATATTTGTGACAGCTAGTCCTCAGGGCCTTGGGCTGCCAGTTATCTCTGCACAGAGGACCTCAGTCCCTTTCCTTTGTGGGAAACTCCCTGTGGGTCAGGAGCCAACAGGAGGCTCAGGGGCCTGATCTCAGCTCCCTGGTAGAGCTGACCCCTGTCTCTTGTGGGCTGGCCAACTCCACTGGACTTTGTCCTGACTACCACTGCTGAACTCACCAGCCCATGGGAACATGGCTTTCTTGAGAGACCCCCGAGAACGTGGAAGGGCTTTTACTCAACTCTGAAATATAGGAGTGTTTCAGAGTATTGAAAATTGCTGATTGCCAGTGAGCTGCTGTCCTGGCAGTGCCAAAGCATAGCCTCCTTCTTGTCCTGGCCATGATGCTCTGCCCAGGGACCCACTATGACTCTGTTGGGCATTGCTGAACCAGCAGAGGCCTCTGAACCCTGCCCCAGCACTCTGGCTGGCACCCATCCTGCAAGTCAGAGGGGCCCTGCTTGGTTGCTAAGCCTTCTGAACCCCTTTCCGGTGCACACAGTGGGATTAAATGTTCTATGGTCAGTGGTCAATGGATTAAATGTTCTATGGTCAGTGATGGATTAAATGTTCTATGGTCAGTGGTCAATGAGGGCAGTTTTTCTAATTAAAGAATATACCCTGCTAGTCTCCTCTGGGATGTCCTTGGCTCCTGCATCTGAGATCTTTCTTATTTCTCACGCCCTAGCTCAAATAACAGAAAGTGCCAGCTGGATGGAATCAACTCTGTTCCAGCTTCTTCCTCCATAAAGGGAGGAAACTGGGTCCTGGAAGCGATTCAAAAGTGCCCAGTCTCCAAGAAGTCTGCCTGACTCTGCTGTGAGGCCCTGGGTGCCTGGAAATACCCCCTGTCCAGGTCCAGAGCCTTGTCGTGTCCCTTTTATCAGGCGCTCACCACAGGGTGGCTGGGCCCAGAGAGGTTACTTGGATCGGCGCCCCCCCCCCCATCTGTATGTTCTGCTACTGCTTCTGTTACCAGAGAGAGGGTCTGGCCACTGTCACTGTCAGCCAACGTGCAGAGATGGGGTTTGGGTCCAAACAAGTTTTAATGTCAGAAGGCCAGTGACTCTGGAGGACAGGGAAAGTAGCCTCTCGATTCTGTTCTGCCTCAGTTACAATTCTAATCGTTTTTATAATGAAATATAAGGAAACCAACCTAGAAAATTTTATCTTTGACAGGAAACAACATCGAAATAGTGTTTGCTATAACAATGCAAAATGTTTAGACAATATGAAAGTAATTTTCACTTTAACAAAACATCTAAGTGAATCATCAAAGAAAACATTGTATCATTAAAGTAACCTTCTCTCTAGCAACATCACCACGTCTGTTACCCCTGTGTGACAGCCTCGGAGACTGAAGAGGCCTCACACCTTAACTGGACAATCAGAGAAGGGTGTGGGAGGCTGAGGGGACGAGGTCAGCTGTGCTGCTTCCGTTCAGCCCCTCAGACTCTGTCCTGCAGCTGCTTTACTGGGGCTACTTCCTTCTGTCTCACAGCTGAGGAGATGGGGGTTGGAGAGTTCAGTGGCTTTCCAAATGCAGTGAGTGAACCTGCTTCTTCCCTTCCTCGTGCTGCACTGTCTATGCCCCCTCTGACCTGGAGGGCAGGGGTCCTCCAGAGGGGGAGTGGTTAGTGGGTACTGACGAATATTCACAAGGAACAGCTGGGCTGTCCTGAGCCTGTGGGACACAGTCACAGTTGGCATTTACTTGGGGTGGTGGATAGGCAGGTTAATTTTGGATGTAGGTGGAGAAGCTAAAGAAATTTCACCCCAAGATATGACTACTTGGGATAAAGGAAACTTAGAAGTAGAGTCCACTGCAGACCAGAAAGCATTTGGAAGGGGCTTTCCCTCTACAGAAAACTGGACTGATCAGAAGATGAAAGGGCCAGCTGGCCTCCTTTCCTCCCCCGGAATGCCAGCAGGCCTGCCCCAAATCATTTAAAACACAACACCTGTCTCTCAGGTTAATTTATAAGTCAGCCTCTTTCCCATCTGTTCACTCTCCCCACAACCACCTGCTGCACCCACACTCCACTCTCTCTCCTCCCTCTAAAAGGCATTTGTAAAGCTGTCTGCCCATCACTGAGACCCTGGGTGGTCACCCTGTGGTTCCCCCATGCACATGGTATTTGGAAATTAACATTTCTCTTATTAATCTGCCTTAACTGTGAGTTGATCTTTTAGCCAACTTCCAAGGGAATAAGGGCGAGTTTCTCTTGCCCCTAGGTAGGCTAAAAAGCAGTTCACTAGTTCTCAGAATGAAGCCAGAATGACTGTCACTACATAAATTGGACTTCTCTAGCTCTGAAGCTATAAATACCATTTTTGCAGGTTTGCATGGCTTTCCCCCAATTTTGTCTGAAAACCTTGCGTGATAGGAAGTCTAAATGAGTTTCCTCTCAGTTACCAGACACTTTGGAAGGGAGCTTTCACCCAGATTTGCCACGCAGTTCGCTGCCAGAAAACTCCATCATCCTTATCTGCGTTGGAGGGCAAATTCTCCTGTCTAATTATCCAGAGTGGCAGCGGAGGATCTAAGCAGAAGCTTGAGGGTTTCTACACAGTTGCTGTAGACTGCCTGCCTGTCTTTTAAGATAGTGAGGTGACAATTTGAGGAGGCACCGCTGAGTTCCTGAGCAATGTCACCTCCACTGTGACCTGCCAAAGCTATTTACATGCGAATGACAATATAATTCAGCATCAACAGTAGTTTAATTTCAGTTCTCCTAGAGAGGAAAGCCCCTCAGCCCCCCAAAAAAGATGCCAGTTCTGGCAACCTTGCCCACAGCTTTCAACTTTATTGTGTGCTGGTTGTTGACCAGGTACACACATCCACAAGATCAACCCCCAGACATCAAACCCGAGAAAATTACCACAAGGGCCTCTGATTCAAGGAAATTGCCATATTCAATATGTAAATGTTCATTCTTCTTCTCTTGCTGAAGATAATCTATATTTTAGCACAAGTGCTCTTGACTGACACAGGAAAGACTCATTCTGAGATTTCTCATGTCAGTAACAGGTGTTAGACACAGAAAGATTTTAAAGGGAGGCACAGCCTGCGTACAGTATACCTGGTGTAATTGTGCACCTTGGTAAGATTTGAGATTTTTTTATTTAAAATCCAGATTAGCTGATTGCAGGTATTCTCTAAATAAGAAGGGATAATATGACTGTCCTTGTGTTCAAAGTCATTGAATCTTGAAAAAACAGAACCCAGTGTTGGCCTTGTAATTTTTTTTTTTTTGGCCTTGTAATTGTTAATGAATAGAGTGTTACTGGGCCTCCAGGGGAAACCTGGGCCTTTTTCTTTACTTGTTTGTCTCTATCATCCTTCCTTCCATTCATCCACCCATCCATCCTTCCACCCACCTGAGCAGCACCTATGATATCGTGGCTCCTCTAGCCTGGGTGCTGTTCTGGATGGTGGGATATAGCAGTGAAATACACAAGACTATTCTCATGAAATTGTATTCAAGGGTATGTGGAAAGACAGCTAATAAATAAATAAATTTAAAAAGGTATTTTCAGTGTGAAGGGCTATAAAGAAAAGTTAAACTTGTGTATCATACGACTGACCTGCAGGGTGTGGTGGCTACCTTAGATGGAGTGAGTAGGGAAGAGTCTTAAGAGGAGGTGGCCTTTCAGATGATGTCTGAGTGAAAAGGATGGTGTCCCATCAAAAGCTCTGAGGAACAGCCTTCCGAGGGGAGACAGGCATGTGCCCCGGCCCAGAAATGAGGCTGCATTTGGATTCCTGAAAAAAAAAAATACTGAAATTCACCAGTTTAAAGAACAACAATCTGGAGCTCGTCTGTGCCTGCCCTGCACGAACAGGGCTGATGTGAGTGATTCCCTCCAAGCACCTCTTGGAAATCTCTTCAGGCATCGGCTGTTTTCTCTGGTGGCCACGTGATGGCGCTGTTGATCCGTGTGATTTTGCCAGGTGCCCACGCGGGGTGCGTTGGAGACGCAGGAATGAAACCTTAAGATTTCTTACTATATTCAGCAGAGCAGTGATTCGCAGCTGCACAAATTCTTTCCTACGAAAAAAGAACTACTTTCACCCCAAATCTAGAAGAGGTTGCGGGACTCAGCCGGAGTCTTTGTGACCTCTGGAACCTTGATAAAACTGCCCAGTGGCTCGCCTCGCCGCTAAGGCAGAATGGGACGCACACATTGGGTTTGGAGGAGCGGGAGAGGCCTGTAGACTCTTCTGGAAAAGCAGCCACATCACTGTGGAGACCCTGTTCCTCCTGCCGTGACCCTTGGGGTCTGGTATGTGAGGTGTGGGGGAGATCCCTGCCATTCCCTGGGTGAGGCAGCTGTTGAGTAGTCTGGACCTCCCCTGTCACCACTGCCACCACCCTGGGAAGGGCTTGGACTCTGCCGACAGCCTCATGTTTGCAGGGTACACAGGACTGTTGTGTAAATCAGTGAACCAAGAGAGGTCCCGCTTTCAAATCTGGTTCCCCTCCTCCTGGAGACCAGCCCACACCCCACAGGCACCACCAACGTATCCTGCAGTTTGTGACTCTGAGTTTCCACAGCTCTGGCCCAAGCTGCTGTGCTCTGCAAAGCAACCTAACCTCTTTACTCTGATTTATCAGAATGAGTTCCTGGTTGTTGTGGGAAGAGCTGCCCTTGTCTGCACTCTGATATGGCAGATTTGGGGCTGTGCAGTCAGTGGACTTGGCTGGGTCCTTGCTGAGCCCTTTGGCAGCTGTTTGACAGGGGCCATCAAGCACGTCACTGAGCCCCTGTTCCTCACTTGTGAAAAGGGCTGTGCTGTGTCACAGGGGGCGCTGAGAGGATAAATTAAAATGAAACACCTTGCGATTGACAAGTGCCAGCTTTATACAAAGTGCAATTGCTGTTATTTCTGATACATTTACCTTTGTGTTTTCTCACTTTTATTCTTGAAAAGAACAAAAGAGAGGAGGAAACACACCAGCAGGTGCAACAAACTTGGAATCCATTGTTCAAGTACATGAGTCGAGGCCCGAGTTTGCAGGGAGAGAGGACGTGTCCAGCTCTCTGTTTCAGGATCGGCAGGTGCTGTGACATTGCACCCTTGCTGGTTTCCTCTTTAAAAATTAACTTTCTATTGTGGTATTGAGAGCAGGTGTGGTGAGAATAAGACGGAGTTCGGCAGCCTGGGGCGGATGTGACACAGCTGGTCAGTTGGATTAGGTCCCGCCTGACCTTCACTCTCTGCCTCCTATTCTTACTGTTTTGTAAATTTGGCTCCCACCCTGAAGATGCCCATCATGAGTACTTCAGGTGGATGGATTTAGGAGATTAACTTCTGAATTAGAAACACTGTAATACGTCACTGAGTTATGCTTATTATTTGGAATAGGGGTCGATGTGGTCTTTGCTTTGAACTTTTATGTACAAAACTGTGATTTTGGAAATGGAAGAACAGAACAGTTTTAGAGAAGCTACTCTCACTGTTCTCCAGAATCTAGACCTTGTGACAAATAAAATTTGGTGGACCTGTCCTCATCTCTGCATGTTGGCTGACAGGGACAGGTGCCTGGACCCTCTCTGTTCAGTAGCAGCATGATCACATAAAATTCATCTTAAAATGTACAATTCACTGTTTTTTAGCATATTCAGCGTGTTGTGCAACCAAGGCCACTATTTAATTACAGGACATTTTTACTGCCCCAGAATGAAACTATGTACACGTGATGCTGTCCCACAGTCTCAGGGTCTGTGTTCATTTTTTCATTGTTTTTTTATTCTGTTTCTTGACCTGGGTGGCCTCTGTTGATTTGCTAATTCTCTCTCTTACCCATTCATATCTCCTGCCATTCTTTCTTTCAGTTACTAGACTTTCCTTTCTTTCTAAAATTTCAAATACATTTTATTTGAAATTAGTTACCATGGTTTTAGGAATCCCAATACACATTTCAAGGTATTTCTTAACAGCAAAAACAACAGAAAGGATTTTACCATCAATCTCACTTGTACTGATCAAGGTTGTCACCAGGAAAAGGCCTCTGGTTGATGATACTCCAGAATTTATGTCTGATTTCTTATAATTTGTCTGTATTCTTAAACTTCCTATAATTCTTTAGACAGAATTTTCTTTAAGTCTTAGAATATATTTAAAATAACTGATTTAAACTCATCGTCTAGGAATGTCTCAGCTTCCTCTGGCATAATTTCTGCTGATTATTTTCTCCTGTTGACTGATTTTTTTTCCCCTGTGTTTGGGCCGTACATTCTTGTTTCTTTGCAGGTGTCATAATTTTTTTGGTGAAAACTGGACATTTATAATAATTTAAGGTGTCAACTCTGAAAATCAGATTCTTCCTTCACCTGAGGGGCTGTTGGTTCTGTGGCTGATTGTGGCTTGTGTTATTAGTGGTTTTTCTGAACAAATTCTGTGTGGACCGTAGGCTCTATGACAGGTGGACGCTGAGGTCTCCACTCACCTTAGTGGTCAGCTAATAACTGGGCAGGGATTTCTTAAATTCCTGGAACTAAAACAGTCTCTCGGTCTTTGTAAGCGGTTCTTGGGCAGCTCCCAGCTCTTCCCCAGCTTGTATTTCTCATCTGTGTGTTTCCTCCTGATCAGTTGGTGGTGAGAGTCCAGGGCCTCCTGGGCCTGCACATAGCTCTGCTGGGCAGATTCTCAGACCTTCTCCATTCTCAGGAATGTGGAAGAGCCCCCAGTGGACATCTCATTTCTCAGCTTTTCTTTTATGCTTTTGATTGGTCCACTGCTTGCTCCAACTGTCATCAGTCACCAATGATGGCTGTGCTGTGGAGATTCTTGCTAGCAAATGTTTTAGAGGAATGAATTCTCTCCCCTCCCCCAGGCTTTTAGCTCTAGGACACCAACCAAGACAAGCCCTTCTAGGTGGGATGGCAGGGAACCACAGATAGTCAAATGATGACAATTCTTTTGGAGTAGGCCCATTCTGCTCCCAAGGGTGCAGGGAATGCAAACTGCTATTTTCTTTTTCTTTCTTTTTTGGCAGAGTCTCACTCTGTCACCCTGGTTACAGTGAGGTGCTGTTATAGCTCACAACAACCTCAAACTCTTGAGCTGAAGTGATCCTCCTGCCTCAGTCTCCCAAGTAGCTGGGACTACATGTGCCCACCACAATGCCTGGCTATTATTATAGAAAGGGTCTCGCACTTGCTCAGATGGGTCTCAAACTCTGGAGCTCAAGCGATTCACCTGCCTTGGCCTTCCAGAGTGCTGGGATCACTGGCACAAGCCACCACACTTGGCCACTACATTGCTATTTTCAAGGCTACTGCTGAGCTGGAGAGGAAGGATAGGACTTTGGCAAGTTAAAATGCTGCAAAGCTCTCTGTTGTCGTTGAGATTTAGCTGCTTTTCTTACAGAAACACTCACCAGGTTGCTGCAAACCTTTGGTTAATTTCTAGAGCTCTGAAAAAGTTGTTTCTGACCATTTTGGGCAACGTCTTTATTGCATTTATGGAGGAGAGAATTTCCAGAGGGCTATGCAGGTATGATGGGTTCAGATCCTCCCTGACTTTCACTCATGGCTCCCATTCTTACTGTTTTGTAAAGTCAAGCTTAACCTAAAGATGTATATTTGAATAGATTAGGGTGATTGAGTTAAGAGATTAACTTTTGAGTTGGAATGGTGTTCCAGTGGGCCATGGGTTATGTCAATTATTGTTTACTGTGGGTCATAGGTTATGTCAATTACTGTTGTCTAAAGTAAGTGTTAATTACTGTTGTTTAAGATAAGGGTTAGTAAGCTTCTTGGTTTAAACACTTATGTATAAAATCATGATTTGGGAAATGGAGGAACAGAACAGTGTTGGAGAGGCTACTCTCACCGTTCTCCAGAATCATTGGCCTTCTGATAATAGTTTAGTGGACCTGTCCCCATCTCTACACACTGGCCGACAGTGACGGGAGGCTGGACCATCTCTGGTTAGAGCCCGTCCCCATCTCTACACACTGGCTGACAGTGACAGGAGGCTGGACCCTCTCTGGTTACAGCCTGTCCCCATCTCTACACACTGGCCGATAGTAACGGGAGGCTGGACCCTCTCTGGTTAGAGCCTGTCCCCATCTCTACACACTGGCTGACAGTGACAGGAGGCTGGACCCTCTCTGGTTAGAGCCTGTCCCCATCTCTACACACTGGCTGACAGTGACAGGAGGCTGGACCCTCTCTGGTTGGAACCTTCCCCATCTCTGCACACTGGCCAACAGTAACGGGAGGCTGGACCTTCTCTGGTTAAAACCTGTCCCCATCTCTACACACTGGCTGACAGTGATGGGAGGTTGGACCCTCTCTGGTTAGAGCCTGTCCCCATCTCTACATGTTGGCCGACAGTGATGGTGGCTGGACCCTCTCTGGTTAGAGCCTGTCCCCATCTCTACACGCTGGCCGACAGTGACAGGAGGCTGGACCTTCTCTGGTTAGAGCCTGTCCCCATCTCTGCACACTGGCCGACAGTGATGGTGTCTGGACCCTCTTTGTCTGGTTAAAGCCTCTTTGCCCATGTCCACCTTACCTGCTCTTTTCCTCTTGAAGTTGCTGTAAGCCTGGATGGCCGGGCTGGGCTGTGTCCCATCTGTGTAGCTGCAGAGGGACTCCCAGTCTAGGTCAGTGAGAAAGATGCTTCCTGGCTTTGGCTACCACCTGTATCTGGTTATCCCATAAAGGCACAGAGAAACCTGCAAACCTCACGGCCAATGGCCCAGGAAGGACTATGACCTTAATTAAATCCCAAGTGAGAGGGTGCTCCAAGACCATGACCCTCATAGTCAGTCAGGGACAGACCTGTCACCCTGGCCAACATTGTTGCTGGTCTGTTCACTCAGTGAACCTCTGTTGAGCAGTTGGTATCAACTGAACTTGGGGGTAAGGAAGAGACTGAGCCGAGTGAGACCAATCTGTAGTCCTCCCACAGCTCAGAAGAGGTGAGGGAGGCCTTGGACCCGCCAGCCCAGGGGGCCTCCAGGAATGCTGTGTGGTGTCTCTGGCAGGCATCTGGAAAGAGGTGGCGTTTAGATTTGTTGGAAGTCAGGTTCCCAGTTCCCCAAACACAGTTGACCTGGTTCGATTACTTGGCTGAGGTGAAAAGTTCGACAGAGAGACGAAGTGGGAGTCTGAGGGCTGAGCTGAAGCAGCACAGCTGACCTGTCCACTCAGCCTTCCCTGACTATCTAGTTAAGGTTTCTCCAGGACTGTGAGGGTGTTGGTCTCAGGAGACTGAGGAGGTCGTCACACAGAGATAACAGGTGTCGTGATGTTGGTAAAGGTCCCTTTGATGACACAAGGTTTTCCTTGACAATTCTCTTAGGTATTTTGTTAAAAATCACCTTTCTGTTGTGTAAACATTTTGCATCATTAGAATAGAGACTACTTGATATTACTATCAATAAAGTTAACATTTTCTAGGTTTGTTTCCTTTTTATTTCATTATAAAAACTATTAGAATTGTAACTGAGGCAGAAGAGAATTAAGAGGCTACTCTCACTGTCTTCCAGAATCTCTGGCCTTCTGACAAAGAAGCTCACTGGACCTGATTCTCATCTCTGCACCTGGCTGACAGTGGCAGGCGGCTGGATCCTCCTTGTCCAGTAACACGATCAGTTCTGTACATGATGAGTCCTCAATAAACAACCTGCTGAGTCAGTGAATGAACATGGGGTAGAAACATGTTGGGGGCTAATTCCCCATTACCTGAGCTTCACCCCAGTTGGACCTCAGCCCCCACCCTGCCCTATCACTCCTCCTCAGTGCCCCCCACACGGACTCAGCCTGTTCCATCATGCTGGGCTTGACTTCACTAACCTGGGGGACCAGTGGGATTGGTGAGGCTTGGGATCAGCACTGCAGGGAAGGATACAGCAGAGGGGGACAGTGCAGAGAGGGACGGGGCAGAGGGGGACAGTGCAGAGAGGGATGGGGCAGAGAGGGACAGGACAGAGAGGGACAGTGCAGAGAGGGACGGGGCAGAGGGGGACAGTGCAGAGAGGGACGGGGCAGAGGGGGATAGTGCAGAGAGGGATGGGGCAGAGGGGGACAGGGCAGAGAGGGATGGGGCAGAGAGGGACAGGGCAGAGAGGGATGGGGCAGAGAGGGACAGTGCAGAGAGGGACGGGGCAGAGAGAGACAGTGCAGAGAGGGACAGGGCAGGAAGGGACGGGGCAGAGAGGGACAGTGCAGAGAGGGATGGGGCAGAGGGACAATGGAGAGAAGAATGAGGTAGAGAGGTAAGAGGAAGTGAGGGACGGAGGAGAGTGGGATGGGGCTGACAGAGGAACTGAGCAAAAGATGGAGGGTGCCCTCTCCTCTCTGTGCTGGACCAAGCCCCCAGTGTCCATTTTCCTAGGGCCTGGAGGTGAGTGGAGGGTGAGTGCAAGCTTCCCTGCTACCCTCCCCTGGAAAATCTCAGTGTATGTGAGTGTAGGCCAGGACTGGAAGCCGGGCACTCAAAGACAAAAGGCATCAATCCATTTTTCTTTTTTCAAAATTTCAATATGGTGGTATTTTTTTGGTTATATTAACAAAATAATAGAAAGGCTGTCAGATTGTGCAAGCCTGGGAAAGAGGCGGCTTGGAAGGCATGCGGGTATGACAGTGCAGATGTGCGGGGGCCGTGTGCCTCTCAGCAGCTGCCGGGGAATGTGGACAGGCAGTTATGAGTGAGGTGGGTTCTACAGGCTTCTTCTTCAGCTGGTTTGTAGGTAAGTTGGAACAGGCACATTTACCTATTACCCATAGTAACTGTTAGGATGGAAAGCTCAGTTGGTGCTCCGTGGGTGAGAAAATATTTTCTCTCAACAAAGATGATGCTTTAAAAGTGTAAAATTTATTTTATCCCAGTCACGGTCCTGCATGGCGCCCTCTTGGGTCCACTTTCCTCAGCACAGTGTGAAATGCAGGCCAGACCCACAAGGTGACTGGCTGAGTGGGGTGGGCTCCGGCAGGGGCTGATGTGTGAGGTGAGCTCGGGAGGGGCTCCAGAGCTGGCGTGGACTGCCAGGCATTGCAGTCTGAGAGGCACAGCGAGAGGGACATGGCAAAATGAGAGAGGTGGGTTTCTTCTGGGGAAAGCCAGCCTGGGAGGTGCCCCTGTGAGGGACAGCCCGTGGGGGCAGAGCCTGGAGGACGGGGGTGCCGCAGAGACGAGGTGTGGGGTCTGGCTGTGAACAGGCAGACCGTGCCCAGCAGTGTGCTGTGGTGGCTGGTGTGATGTGGCCGGTGCAGTCAGCTGTGGGGCGCGATTAGGAAATGTGTAAACAAACAAAGGTGAAAGCACCAACCAAGTTTATCTTAATTTCTGAGAAGCTTTCTCTCCTCTCCTCATGACATCCTGATTTACAGGCAGTTGGCAGAGCCTGGGAATACCAGCTATTGAAATGAGTTCAAATTATCTTATCCAGAGAGTCTGAAAAAAGAAATGATTTGGGCACAAAGCTCACTGCCCGGGGAGCACTCTGCTCCTCCACCGAGGGGGATGGATGGGGTCTTATAGGGAAGAGGCTCTCAGGTGGGGAGGTCCCTGCTGGGCCACACAGTGTGGGCGGGGCAGACAGTGAAAAGAAGGAGATGAAAAAACGTCATTGTCCCTAATCATCACCTAACCCCAGTGAGAACAGCCCACACCACAAAATCCCAAAGCTGCGGATGTGGAGAGAAGGGAACACTTCTACACTGCTGGTGGGACTGCAAACTAGTAGAGCCCCCTATGGAAAGAAGTGTGGAGAGTCCTCAAAGAATTAAAAGTCGACCTTCCATTTGATCCTGCAATCCCATTACTAGGTATCTACCCAAGAGAAAAAAGATCATTTCATCACAAGGATATTTGCACTAGAATGTTTATCGCAGCTCAATTCACAATTGCCAAGATGTGGAATCAAGCCATGCGCCCCTCAACCCATGAATGGATTAACAAAATATGGTTTATGTACACCACGGAGTGCTATTCAGCCATAAAAAGATGGAGACTTTACCTCTTTTGTGTTTATGTGGATGGAGTTGGAGAACATTTGCTTTAGTAGTGTCTGCAGAATGGAAAAGCCAAGTGTCCTGTGTACTCAATTCTAATTTGAAGCCAGTAGATGGACAGCTACAAGCCCACATGAGAGAGCTCAACCCCGAGCTGTGCACCCTGAGGGCACATCTGAGGAAGTGGGGGTGCCACGGGAGATCTTGGGCTCCAGGAAGGTCCTGAGTCTTCTGCTTTGGGGAGTCGGGTCTGAGACCTCTGGTGTTGGGCAGGGGCAGTCTCCAGTCTCGTTCTGGGAAAGGCCCTTCTCCCCATAGCAGAGTGAGCGTCACCAGCAGTGTCACGGCCTTCCCCGAGTGAGGGCACACTGAAGTTCTATTCACTCTCTTCTATTCTATTTCACTCTTTTCCATATTCAGATAAATAATGAAGCATTTATTTGATGGGGGTGGCTGGTCACGGAGGCCTGCAGATCCCCGGCTGGTCTTCTCCACTAGCCATTTCTACCCAGTCCTGGTCATGGCAGGTTGAGACAGCCCTGCTGTTAGGCTGTGAAAACTGCAGCCTTTTTTTTATTTCCTTTTCCCTTTTTCTTTTTTTTCCTTTTCCTAAGATATAGTCTCACTCTGTTGCCCTAGGTAGGTAGACTGCTGTGGTATCATCATAACTCACAGTAATCTCAAACTCTTGGGCTCAAGGGATCCACCCACCTCGGCCTCCCTGAGAGCTAGAATTACGTGCCTGGCCAAAACTGCAGTCTGTAACATTTGAGTCTATGAGAGCAAAGGACTGGTCCAGGGATCTGATGCGACACTTAGATCCAGAGCGACTCCTAAGACTCTGAGGGAGATATATGACCGTGAACTCATTTAAAATCAGAACCCAGTGTGGAGATGTGCTCACCCTGGGTGACTGATGGGCCTGTGTATCCTTAAGCACAGACATCATCAGGACACATGCTGATTAGGGAGCCATGCCGGGCAGCAAGAGTAACTCTGATAAAGAAGAGAGTTCACTTGGATACATAGACGGGGGAGCGGGATGTCTCTGGATGAGTTTCAATACACAGATGCCCACCCGTGTGTGGACGGGAACAGATGTCTGAGCTGTTCTGACTTTCTTTACCTCTCTCATTAATCACGGTCAAATCTGAGAGATGTCAAAAGCATCTATTGAAAAGTAAAAGCTCATTTTAACCTAGTTATTTAACTTTTTGTGCTCCAAGTATCAACAGTCTGAGTATTGTTCTCATTGTCTGATTTCACTCAGGGGTGTCTTTCTTCACCCAGGATGCTCCCTAGTCTCATGGACACGACCCTGCTTTCAGTGCCTTTCTAGATAAACAGAGATCTCTGCACCTTCTCTCCACTGAGCCCCCCATTTGCGCTCACCTGTGGCTCCACCAGGAGATATCAGGTTATCTGGCTCAGGTCTGTGGAAAGATTTGATGCCTTTTATGAACTCACAGAAAGACAAAAGCTACCAGATGTGTGTCGTGCACATCTGGGGAAATAACGGGGCTTCCAAGAGCCACGAGCTGGGCTGTGCAGGGCTCAGATGGCAGCGGGGTGCTGGGAGGGTCTGGAGTTACTCCTGGGTTAGACACCTTGTTCTTCAGCCAGGCACCTCATTTGCAGTGGTGATCATTTCCCTGGAAACTGGAGACCTAGGCTATTATTTTATGAAACAATAAAACTAATTAGCCACAACCAATCCCGTCTACAAACAGTTTGTGCATATGGTGCAATCGTGAATTAGTTTGCCTGTTGGTAGGGGCCTCTTGGCTGGGGCATGACATTACTGCTCTCCCCAGGGCCCAGGTAGGGTTGCTACAGCCTCAGCTGGGAAGGAAGGAGAGAGGAATAATGTATTCGAGGTTTGAGCCTGCTTGCTGAGCCCCAGCCTGTGGGCAGAGCTGATGGACATTGGCCTCCAGGGGACAATCAAGGGCAAGGAGGGAGTCAAGGCCATACCAAAAACCAGGGCAGACATGGCCACCAGCCACACAGGTTTGCCACAAAACTCGGCTCCTTTGGTGTTGCTTTCAGCCTTCATGGGAGGACGCCACACACAGGGGGTTTCTGGGCATAACTCCAGGGAGCGAGGTGGTGGTCGGGGGGCCACAGAAACTCAATAAGAATTAAGGTAGCTGGAAAAATGGAGCCTGCTGTGTGAACTAAAAGCAGAAAGTGTGTTTTAATTAGACTTGGCCGCTGCTTTCCCTCAATTTCCAAGTATTAAATTTTTCCCTTTCATTTCTTGCGTGAGTAATCCCGGCCCTGATTAATTGGAAACACTAGGTCCGCGCAGTTCCCACGTATGATCCCTGGAGGGGACGGCGCTTCTGTGACAAATTTTCACGGAACCTGGTGCATACCAAGTATAGAGGGGAGATCGTTTATTTCCAGCCTTGGGGAGAACTGAGAGGGTCTCGGTGGCCCTGGCCTGGCAGGGACTGAGCCACGGTGTTGGCGTTGGCTCACGTCCCCCGCAGGCTGACACACACCCTCTCACTCCTTTAGCTGAGTCAGAAACACCAGGCTTTATGGAATCCATTCCAGCTAAAACACAGATGCCTTTATCATTGTAGCAAGGATGTTGGGAATTATTTATATCTTGAATGGACCAGGTGGATAATTCAGAATTCTTTCTTATGCCAAAATTGGTGAATTCATTTTTTTCTTTTGAGACATAGTCTCATTCTGTCACCCTGGATAGTGTACTGTGGTGTCATAACTTACAGCAACCTCAAACTCCCGGGTTCAAGAGGTCCTCTTGCCTCAGCTGGGACTACAAGCAACTGCTATGACACCTGGCTAATTTTTCTATTTTTAGTAGAGACAGGGTTTTACTCTTGCTCAGGCTGGTCTGCAACTTCTGAGCTCAAGGGATCCTCCTGCCTCAGCCAACCGGGGTGCTGGGATTACAGGTGTGAGCCACCATGCCCAGCCTCAAAATGAATGAACTTTTATTTCTAAAAATTGTCTGTCCTTGGAGTTCAACCTCAAAATACCCAAATCTTTGTGTCTTGTCTTAAGCTCTTTCTAAAAATGAAAATCAATATATTTTGAAGTCCTATTTTCCAAGTTTAGATGGTCCTTTTTATCACTTGATGTTAAAGTGAATCCTGTAATTACCTTTTATTGATCTTATTCAAATAACTCTGCATCAGCGTCAGGGAGAGCTGTGTGAGGGGCTGTGGTCGCCAGACCAGCTGTGCGTAGCCTTCTGGGCTGGCTCTTCAAGCGACACTTGCTTATTACCGCACTTCATGCCGGACAAATGCATCAAAATGTTAGCTTTTGGCATCTTCATGTTATTTAGAATGTGAAAACATCTCCATGGGATTGTAAATATTTTATTTACCTCATTGATTCCTAAAGAAAATGATAGCATCTGTTTTTCTCTTCACTGGGAGCAAATGTATAAAGGTCATTTTGCTTCTGTTTTCCCACAGAATGCAGATGAGCATGGCCAGGGGCAGGGGATGAGCACGGCCAGGGGCAGGGATCACGGCTCAGGCATTTCCCTGTGGGTGAACTCTGTTAGACAAGAACAGTTCTCCAGAGGTGGGCTCAGCTGCCTACAGTGGCAGAGAGACGCTAGCCTGGCGGGGGTGGTCCAGGGGCTAACAGGGTTAGCTCACACGGTTTCCTGAGGACCAGAGGTCAATCTCAGGGCCTCAAAAAAGGGCTGGTCAGCCCTGGCACCCTCATCTTTTAAACCCAAGATTAAAACAGCTGAGTTCGAAGCAGCAGGGTCGACCCTGCTGGGTAAGACTTCTCAGCATCTGTCCTGAGCATTCGTCCTGGGTGGACGCCAGGCCTCCAATGCCCCATCTACAGCAGTATCACGCTTATTTCTCTTTTTTTGGAGACTGAGTCTCACTCTCTCACCCTGGGTAGATAATATCATGTCACAGCTCATAGTAACCTCAAACTCCTGGGCTCAAATGATTCTCTTGCCTCAGTCTCCCAAGTAGCTGGGACTACAAGTGCCCACCACAGTGCCTGGCTAATTTTTCTATTTTTAGTAAAGACAGAGTCTCACTCTCTCAGGCTGGTCTGGAACTCCTGAGCTCAAGGGATCCTCCCACCTTGGCTTCCCAGAGTGCTGGGGTCCCAGGCGTGAGCCACCACACCCAGACTTTGGCAGTGTTTTCATGAGCACAGACAGGTCCCAGGCCAGCAGTGCTGGGGGCTTTGGTTAGGTTTTGGACAGGGCAGAGGAGTGGGAGGAGTAGTCAACTTCTGGGTCTTGGGTCCTGTACTCAGATGTTTTGCCCTTAACTCATGTAGGCAGAAAGAATTACAGGGGGTTTAGATCAGAGACTGCCTGGGTTCAGATCCAGGCTCTGCCACCTACTAGCTGTATTACTGTGGAAAAGTAACTGACCTCTGCAGGGCTTCTGTTCCCCTGTGTCAAATGAAGACACCCAAGGCTCTGCCTTCCATGGTTGCTGTGAAGATTAAGTGAATCAACACTTATAAACGCTAAGAACAGCCAGGCGCACTGGCTCACGCCTATAATCCCAGCACTCTGGCAGGCTGAGGCAGGTGGATTGCTTGAGCATAGGAGTTCGAGACCAGCTGGAGCAAGAGCAAAACCCTGTTAATTTTTAAAATAAAAAAAAAAAGTAAGTAAATAAAATGCTAAGAATAATGTTTGGCATATGATATGGAAGTGTTTGTAAAATGTATGAAATAGGTTCCACAAAATCTCTAAGCCTCTATAACTGTAGCTGTGTTGGAGAGAATGATCTGGGAACCCAACTGACTTTTTCTCGAGACTCTGAATGAAGGGTACCCTGCCTTGCTCTCAGCTGTTGCAATGCTAGCTGGATAGTTGTGGAGTCTTTTTTACCCCAGGGATTTGGAGGCCTCAGTGTCCAGGCAAATGTGAGCACACTGAAGTCAGTGCCAGGTGTGGAGAGACACCCCTTGGTGGTGCTGGCTGTCACCACGTCTGTGTAAGGCCTGGAAGAGGAAGGTAAAGACGCCTGTGGCTCATAGGGAAAGAGCTTCAAACCCGGGGGGAAGCTCAGAAAGGCAGATTGCAGATTAATCCCATCCTCCTGGCTCCTGCCTCCAAGCAGCATTGATGAGCTCTGAGACGGTGTGCGGGGCAGGCATTGAGCCCTGCAGAGGTAGTGCAGGAACACTGGAGTCCTCAAAGGGGGGAGAGACTGGATGTCTGAGCTCAAACACACACACAGCCAGAGAGCAGCTGAGCACCCTGGTGTTGGGTGGGTGCTGAGGGCAGGGCCAGCGTCTCACAGGTACACACTGTGGCTTCTGTTGCTTGGTGCACCTGTGTTGCTGAGTCAGAGAGAGACAGCCTGGCCTCTGGGTCTTGTCTTGGGATCCTCTATTAACTGTTATCAAATGGCTGGATCTTTCAGTTGCCTCTTACATCCTTTTTCTCATCACTTGAAGTACAGGTATTCATTGAGAGAGGAAGCTTATTCGCTTTTATAGTCAAGGTTCTGGGTGAGTTTTGTCTCCTATCTGCAGAGACACTGACCATCGGGAGGAAGTCTGTTCATTCCCTCGGACAGATGCCTGTCCAACCACCATGATTTGTTTTTTCTGAGTCAAGTGCTGCCTGACCCTCCCCTCTGTCTTATCCAGAGGTGCCATCGAGGGTGGGCCTGGACTCAATCCCTGCCCTCGGGAGAGGGTCCAGTGTGGGGTGAGACCAGCATGTGTGACTAGGGAATGTTCCCTGTTGAATGACCAGCACCAGGAGAGGGCAGATCATGGACAAGACTGTGCTAACTACCTGCAAGGGGCGGCTCCCTGGCACTCATAGTACAGAAGCTGTTTACTGAGATGCCAAGGATGTCAAGGAAGGAAGAAAGTTGCACAGAACTTGACACCTGAGAAGTGGGAGGAATAGGCGGCTTCCAGTCCACCCCCTGACCAGCCCTGGAGGTGAAATGAGCAATGCTGTAGGGGAGTGAACATCACTGCATGTCTAGGTGTGTGCAGGGCACATAAGCACAGCGAGAAGTCACTCCAGCACACACTCCAGAAACATGATCCAGAAACGGTGGATTACAGCCAGGCATCGTGGCTTACGCCTGTTATCCCAGCACTCTGGGAGGCTAAGGTGGGTGGATTGCCTGACCTCAGGAGTTCAAGACCAGCCTGAGCAAGAGCAAGACCCTGTCTGTGCTGAAAATAGAAAAAGCTAGCTGGGCATTTTGGCCGGTGACTATAGTCTCAGCTACTCAGAGAGCTGAGGCAGGAGGACCAGGAGTTTGAGGTGGCTGTGAGCTATGATTCCATGGCACTTTACCCAGGGTACCAGAGTGAGACTGTATCTCAAAAAAAAAAAAAAATATATATATATATCTCATGGCTAAGCCCCCCCCCCCAGGGTGGGGACTTTAGTAGCACAATGAGCTGGGGGTTAATAGCCTATGCACAGGTGGGTGCAAGGGTGTAGGCTGCTTGGGGTGTCTGTGGGCACAGCTTGTAGGCGGTGTCACCTTCCCTCTGCAGACAAACAAGGGGAGAAAGGCTTGGTGGTCATCTCCCAGCTGCCATTCCTGGGAGAAGGGAGAACATTAGCACAACAGGAAGGCACAGCATTCTGCTCTTACTGGCCTGGGAACTAGAAACATAAGAGAAATTTTTAAAAAAACTGTAAAAATATTTTCTCACTTATGGAGCCAGTTATAATTTTATGAAGGGAGGAGACATCTGAGTGAGCTTCTTGGGGAAGTGCCGCTGAGCCAGGCCTGGAGGGGAGAGAAGGACCCCACTGAGGATGCTGTGAGTGACAAGATAGTGACCTGTGAGAAGGGCTTTGTGACCACCCTGGTGGCACTCACATGTCCATTATTACGACTGTCACGTGTATCACTTCAGGGGGAGGGTCCAGCTGAGATGGAGGCCCAGAGGCTGGAGGGAAGGAGCTCTGTGATGGGGCAGGAGGCCTGGCTGGCTGGTTGAGCACAGACACAGAGCTATTAGAAGAGGGTGGGGTATGGATGGGAGGCTGGGCCAGCATGGGCTGGACCTTGACAGCTGGGCTGAGGGAGACACCTCCTGATTTGGTTCTGTAGCCAGGAGGCCAGGGAAAGGGTCTGAGCAGGCCTGGTCCACTCTGACCTGAGCTTCTGGAGAATTGGTTTGGTGGCCTGGTAGGATAAGGCTAAAAGCTAAAGAACTCTTGAGGCTGAGGGGCAAGTATGCAGGGCTGAGAGAGGGAGGGTCTGAATTTAACAGTAGCCAATGCCAGAGAGACCTGGGAAGGGGGGCGGCTGTGGGGACCATGCATGGTTCTGGGGAGTCATGCCATGACCAGGCCCCTGATGGTGCATGCAGTGTGGTCTAGAGCAGGGGAGTGGTCCTTACAGTTTCCTACATGTGGAACTCCTCTGTCCTCCCCTCAGTGCCCACTGTAGCATAGCAGCCTTCTTTATTGATTATGTGTTTCCATTTCTATCTTTTTATTTATTTGATTTTTAGAGACAGGGTCTCACTCTGTTGTCCAAGTTGGAGTGCAGCCTCTAATTCCTGGGCTCAAGCAATCCTCAGCCTCAGTCCTCCAAGCAGCTAGCACTGCAGGCACCCACCAGGACACCTGGCTAGTTTCTTATTTTTGTAGAGATGGGGTTCTTGCCATGTTTCTCAGGCTGGTTTTGAACTCCTGGCCTCAAGTGAGCCTCCCACCTCAGGGTGCCAGAGTGCCAGGATTCTGGCCATCCCTGATCCTTGTGTGAGCTCAGCTCACTCTGGCTGCACCCCTCCCTCTGCCTACGATGCCTTCTTTCCTGCTTTTGTGGGTAACTTTGACTCCTTTAAGCCTCTGTTCTAGAATCACTGCTTCAGAGAGAGATTTCCTGATGGGCCCATCTAAATTCACACCCTGTCTCACCCCCTCAGCCTGTTTCTCACGATCCTGTTTACTTTTCTTCAGAGCCCTGTGCTCTGTGACACAGCCCTTTACTCAGTTTCTGCCGACCTTCACGTAACACCCAGGCCCCACTGGAGCAGCGTCTCCTGGCACAGGTACTGTGAAGGGCAGAGGTGAGTACACAGTGGCCAAATGAATGAAGACAGGGCCACGTTTCCTTTATGGGATTTTCACAAGCAAAAGTGACCAGCCAACCCTGGTCTGGGACGAGAACCCCCTTTCTAAGCACAAAGCCTTCTGACCACTGGTTCACTGTGCACACAGGGCAGCGGGCCATGGGGTGGCAGCTGCAGCAGACATCCCGCTTCTCACCTCCAGTTGTGCCTTCTCACGATTGTCCCAGAGTCCTCCCTGGTCCCACAGGCAGCCCTGATTTCTGCTGGGGGTGTTGATGGTCATGTATGCCCTGGATATCTGGACCCTGCCCTGGAGACGCCCTCTGTTCACTCAGACACAATTTACAGCCTCTGCTCCTGGTCACAGACCGGTCAGGAAAAATGGACAGTGAGAATTCCTGCAAGTTCCAGGAGACAGAGAAGGCAGTGACCAGGTGGAATGTTGTCAGCGGGCCAGTCTGGGGTTGGCCATGGTCACTGCACTCATGTGGCTGGCTTTAAGAAGGCACGGGGCTGACTTTAAGAGTACCAAAGAATAAGCCCCTGACTTCTGGTTGGGGAGATATTGCCTGCGTCTTTCTCCTTTCAGAACTGGTAATATACTATTCACTACAAACACAGGTGAGTATACCGTCCTGGACATGCAGACAGTCAGGGCCAGGTACCAGGCACAAGTCTGTGTGGGTTTCTGAGCTGAGCTTTGGAAACAGGCCTTAGAGATGCTGTGAGCAGCTGAGGCTGAGGGGAGAGATGTGGAAGCTGCAGGTGACTTCCTTAGGGATTTATTTTTGTTGGTGGTGGAAAGTCTCACTCTGTCTCCCTGGGTAGAGTGCTATGGCATCATCACAGCTCACAGTAACCTCAAACTCCTGGGCTCAAGAGATCCTCCTGCTTCAGCCTCCCGAGTAGCTGGGACTACAGGAGCCCACCACAATGCCTGGCTAGAGTTTCTATTTTTAGTAGATGGAGCCTCACTCTTGCTCAGGCTGGTCTCGAACTCCTGAGCTCACGCACCTCAGGCTCCCAGAGTGCTGGGATCCCAGGTGTGAGCACCGTCCTGGCCTAGAGATGATTGTTTAAATCTTAGGGAAAGCTCAGTGCTGCCTCCCCATTCTCAGTGGGAGAATGAACCCTGTCTCTGTAGCCTCGCTCAAGTCTCCCACCCTGTGGATTCTGGTCACTTTTACAGCATAATTGTTGCATTCATCCATTTCCATATGGTGTAGGGAGTGTGCATGTGAGGTTTTAATTCCCTTTTGTGTAAACTAATGGGAACAACATCAGTGTGGAATGAGACCGTGCCTTGCAGAAGTGCTGAGCACAAAGGCCCACAGAGAAGAGCTCAGTCAACACTTCCTGCTGTTAATGCTTCATTTGAAAAAGAAAATATCTCACTACCAGGGAGAAAGAATTAGAAAACCAAAGCATTCAGTGATCCTGAGCTGTGAGATTCTGTGACTTTAAAGTACAAGACAGGGCAGAAAAAAAAAAAATTCAATGTATTCAAAAACCAAATTTTCACATTTGGGCCCTGGAATCAATTTTTAGAAGAGAACTTAGCTGAGACAGCGAATCCCCCTCGGTTTCAATCCAGGAACAGACCCATTGCCTTGAGTCTAAAAGGGCTTATCTTAAGCTGGGTTTCCCCCAGAAACAGATCCAGAAACAAGAATTTCAGTGCATTAGTTTAATTGGGAGGGGAGCCCAGAAAGCATGATTGGAAAGGTGGATGAAAAACAGGAGAGGGAAGGGTTAGGAGCAGGCTCTGCTGGGGACAGGGGTGCACAGCTCTGGGGACCCTGAAGGCTGCATGGGGCACACGCTCAGGGTGGCACCTCCCTCCCGGGGGGAGTGACTGGCTGCTTGTCCTACAGGGGAGCAAGTTCACAGAGGCTATCGGAGCTCAGTGCAGCACAGCCCCTTGGTCCTCTGGACGCTGAAGGCCTGAGCTGATTTGCCCCACAACCTGCATGCCATGACTTTTCAATATGTGCCGTGTTAGAGAGGACTCCTGGTCACAAGCAACTCAAGCCCATCACCAGCTGGCTTCACCACGAAGAGAGTTTCTTGGTTTGCATAATTTACAAGTTCTAGGCTGGGTGCTGGGGCAATTTACAGTGTCCCTCAAACTCAGACACACAGACTCAGGGCAGAGGGTGAGTGCCCTGGAGGAAACAGGCACTACTCAGGCCACAGGATGGACATGTAACAGGGCTCCCGAGAAGGTTGAATCCAGACCTCTCTGACACCCAGGTCCTCTGTCTGACTCCTAGGCCCCCTCTCTGACACCCAAGTCCCCTGGTCTGAGTCCCAGGTCCCCTCTCTGAGGCCCAGGTCCCTTCTCTGAGGTGCTACACAGCTATTCCCTGGGCACGGCTCCTGCTGGCTCTCCTTTGTGACTCCCCTGGAGGGTGAGACTTTGCCTGCTGGCATTTGTGAACTTTATAACACCAGACATGTAACTTAAGTTGTTTAGTCCTCAAAACCACCCTGTGAGGTTACTTACTGGTATAGCTCCCATTTTATGGGAGATAAAATCTGAGGTCCTAATAGAGTCAATGATTTTCCTCTTTACATTTTGCTAGGGGTCAGGGGTTCTCAACTCCCCACCCCAGCTGACCTGGTTCGATTACCCGGCTGAGCTACAAAGTTCAGCAGAGGCATGGCAGTATTTGAAAGCAAAAAGGAACGGACACAGAAGGTGAAACTAGAGAAGCACAGGTGGGCTGAACAGAGAGCAAAAGTGACCTGCACAAGTCAGTGTAACACAGAGAAATTTTATTTAAGAACAAAGGAGAGTTTGGAGCCCTTCAGAGAGAGTTGGAAGTGGGCCCCGGAGCACAGGTGACTGAGACATCCTTAGCACAGTGTGGGGAGTAAACACATTTTCAGATCAGAGGCAAGGCTCTCCCTGGTCCCCTGTGCCACCAGGCACCGTTCCCCTTTCCTGTGGGTCATCAATCACCTAGCTTTCCTTATGCCCATGTTCTTTTCCTTTTGGGAGGAGAACGGCTGAGTGGTGAATGATCCGACGGACCCTCCAGACTGCCCGGTCCACAGGCCAGTTCCCCTCCCGTGCCCTGGAAGCATCTTTCTTTGTGTCCCTCTCACATTTTAGCTTGGCTCTAACATGAGAGATGAAGAAAGCTGAGAGTAGACTGTTCCTAGCTATTCAAACACGTCAGGAAAACCTGTTCAGGAAACTTCCCCTAAGCCCACCCAACCCCCTCCCTCACTTACCTGCTCAGCTTCCTAAGGTAGAGCCTAATGGCACAGTGACTGCCCATGCCCTGTGTCGTTCCCCAGCCCCTTTCTTCAAGAAGGCCCCTGAGACAGGGAGCAGCCCAGGCTGGTGAGCCACAGCTGGGACTCCTGGGACAGGAGGGGTGGCCAGTCAGCCTCCCGACCTTGGGGCAGGGTAGTGGCTCTAGCTCAGAGCTACAGGAGGAGGAAGGCACTGACCTCCATGACAGGGGTGTTTTTCCACCTTGCCTCCCGGAAGGCACTCAGAGAGCTCCGTGTGCTGTGAGGGTCCACTTGCCAAGCAGACACTGGGCTCCTGCTCTGTCCCTGGGCCCGCAGGTGCTGCTGAATAGGTGTGGGGCTGGAAGAACATGTTTGCAGTCAGCTGACAGACACTCTGTGTGACAGGGGGGTGAGACAGACGTGTGCGTGTAGCCCAGCTCAGTATGACGACATTTAGGTGGCAAAAGTTTAATTGAGAGAGAAAGAGAGGCCAGGCAAGGTGGCTCAGGCCTGTAATCCTAGCACCCTGGGAGGCCAAGATGGTTGGATTACCTGAGCTCATGAGTTTGAGACTAGCCTGAGCCAGAGTGAGACCTCATCTCTAAAAATAAAAATATCCAGGCATCTGTAGTCCCGGGTACTTGGGAGGCTGAGACAAGAGAATTGCTTAAGCCCAAGAGTTTGAGATTGTTGTGAGCTATGATGCCATGGCACTCTACTGAGGGCAATAAAGTGAGACTCTGTCTCTAAATAAATAAATAAAGAGAAAGAAAGTCAGTGAGCAAGCGATTTACACACTACTGACATGAGTCATGATGTCCTGTGAGTGTTTGCCCAGGTTGGGAAAGTGCTGGAGCTATGGCCAATGTTGCCCAGCTCAGGCTGGTCCCAGGTACCCCCAGATAAGAGCATCTCACATCACTGTGGTGCCTCTGGTAAGTAAAGACCTTGATTTTCCATATAATATGAGAAGACAAGTCAGCTTGGGAGCAGACCTCAGGGGCCCTCTCTGAGGCCCAGGTCCCACTCTGACCCAACGCTGGAGGCTGGCTGGGCCTGTGAGCCAGTGTGTGCTGGTCTTTCCATATAGTATGAGAAGACAAGTCAGCTTGGGAGCAGACCTCAGGGCCCCTCTCTGAGGCCCAGGTCCCTGCTCTGACCCAATGCTGGAGGCTGGCTGGGCCTGCGAGCCAGTATGTTCTGGTCTCTGGCAGGCATCTTTCCAATAGGGTTTCAGAGTAATTTTGACCATCCAGAGTTTTGCTTTTGGTGTCAGCTTTGGAACTCACGCAAGAGAAGCCAGAAGCCTCTGCCTCCGGTGCCACAGCGGTCTGGAGGGCCCGCATCTGTGAAGCATTCCCGGCCCGGCCCACCTCCTGCAATTAGCTGTTGGATGCATTGCTGGCTTTGTCTCCAGCAGTCTCTGCTCCCAATCTGGATTGAATCATTCCCAAGACAAATACTGTGTATTTAGTGTTTACAAAATGATAGTTATTTGCTGGTTTAACTGAATTATGAAATGTGAACCCAAAGGGCATGGCAGTTCTAAGAAGTAGCCATCCTGGTGGACTGGGCAGTCAGGGAAGGGTTCCCGGGAGAAGTGAGCTGCACCCCGAGGAGGGTAGAGCTGAGGCTGGTGGGGAAGGTCGGGGCATCGGCCCTGCCCTTCCTGGGTTCTCTCCTCTGTGCCTGTCCAGGGCTGCTGGCCATTGTCCTCCTGGCACTGGTGCCAGATTCCCTACCCCTCCACTAACCCTTGTGTTAAATTGTGAAGCAGGTTTTATTACAGGTGTGGGTGCTGACCAGCCCAAGAGCTGACCAAGCTCTATTGCATTAAGTTATGAGGACAAAAGACTGAAGCTCATCGAAGATATTTTGCAGGTAAATGAGGAATTCTCACCATGGGCAACCAAGAAATGTAAACTTCCCTCCCCACACCCCCTCCCTCCTGACAACAGCAGGACACTCCAGTCTCAGTAAAACCTCACTGCAGGACCAAGAGGCTTCTCCTGGGCCACCCAGGAGGACAAGTGGAGGGTTGGTGGGCGAGGTCAGTGCTGTAGCATCTGCCCCTTCCTGGACAAGTGATGGCTGCAGTCTCCATCACAAGGTGCTTGGAAAACGTACTTGGCTGAGAGGTGGACCTGAGTGTACTAAGCCAGCTTTCTCCGTGGGGGCATTCATCTGACACTGCCCATGGGCACGTTCCAGCCCGGCTGGAGGTGACAGAGAACCTGAAGGGCAGCAGGTGGAGGCAGCCATGAGCACAGGTGGGCTCCGGCCAGGTCCCCACCCCCCCAGCCTCTTTCTCCTTTGCTCTTTGTCAGCTGCCGTCCCAGTCAGATCTCCTAGGTTGCCTTCATCACCCTTCCCACCTGCCCATCTGGATCGGGCAGCATGAAAACATGAGGGGTGGATAGCACACTCGGGGTCCCATGCGGACCCCACACTCGCTGTCCCATGCTCAGGCCACACACCCAATGCTACCATGCTCAGGCCACACACCCCCATCCTACACGCAGACCACAAACCCACTGGTACCATGCTCAGGCCACACACCCCCATCCTACACGCAGACCCCACACCCACTGGTACCATGCTCAGGCCACACACCCCCATCCTATACGCAGACCACACACCCACGGCTACCATGCTCAGGCCACACACCCCCATCCTACACGCAGACCACAAACCCACTGGTACCATGCTCAGGCCACACACCCCCATCCTATACGCAGACCACACACCCACGGCTACCATGCTCAGGCCACACACCCCCATCCTACACGCAGACCACACACCCGCTACTACCATGCTCAGGCCACACACCCCCTCCTACATGCAGACCACACATCTACCATCCCACATGCAGGCTGCACCAGCAGGGAGGGAGGGAGGCAGCCCCACCAGCCAGACCAGCCACTCCATGCATGCAAATGATTCTGGGCCTCGCCATTCATGCCTCTTGCCGACATCCATTATGGTTTCCTCATCCTGGGATCAACTGGGAGACACTTACTGGCAATGAAGGGTGATGTGATACAAGGGACAAGACAATGGAGGGAGAATGAGGGACCAGGAGTGGCCCCGTCATGTTCCCCGGCTGTGTGACACTGAACACATCTCCAGGTCCCTCTGGGCTGAACATTCCCCCAAGGAGAAATGAAGATGCTGAACTGGATGATGTGGAGATTTCCTCTGGTAAAGGCTGCACATGGTGGCTCATGTCTGTGACCCCAGCACTCTGGGAGACTGAAGCAGGTGAATCATTGAACTCAGGAGTCTAAGGCTGGACATGGTAGCTCATGTCTGTGACCCCAGCACTCTGGGAGACTGAGGCAGGTGAATCATTGAACTCAGGAGTCTAAGGCTGGACATGGTGGCTCATGTCTGTGACCCCAGCACTCTGGGAGGCTGAGGCAGGTGAATCATTGAACTCAGGAGTTCCAGACCAGCCTGAGCAAGAGTGAGACCCCATCTCTACTAAAAATAGAAAGCTAGCCAGGTGTTGTGACAGGTGCCTGTAGTCCCAGCTACTTGAGATGCTGAGGCAGAAGGATTGCTTGAGCACAAGAGTTTGAGGTTGCTGTGAGCTGTGATGCCACCACAGCACTCTACCCAGGGTAACAGAGTGAGACTCTGTATCAGTTGAAAAACAAACAAAGAGGCTCGGCGCCTGTGGCTCAATCGGCTAAGGCGCCATCCACGTACACCTAAGGTGGCGGGTTCGAATCCCCAGCCCGGGCCCGCCAAACAACAATGATGGCTGCAACCAAAAAAAAAATGTCCAGGCGTTGTGGCAGGCACCTGTGGTCCCAGCTACTTGGGAGGTGGAGGCAGGAGACTCGCTTGAGCCCAGGAGTTGGAGGTTGCTATGAGCTGTGATGCCATGGCACTCTACCCAGTGGGATAGCTTGAGGCTCCGTCTCAAAAAAAAAAAAAA
>CAUYQV010134412.1:0-48701 GCA_963574575.1 Galagoides demidoff | reverse complement strand
GTGGTCCCAGCTACTTGGGAGGCGGAGGCAGGAGACTCGCTTGAGCCCAGGAGTTGGAGGTTGCTATGAGCTGTGATGCCATGGCACTCTACCCAGGGGGATAGCTTGAGGCTCCGTCTCAAAAAAAAAAAAAAAAAACATTCAGAGAGATAAAATTTTATTTTGTGTTATTAATTGGTAATCTTTAAAAAACAATCTTAATTGAAGTCAATTAAGTCACCTGAGTTCCTGGTATGCACGCTACTGCTAAGCTTTGGGGATACAGGATATTTTTTATTAGATGGTATTTGCCTTAATGGAGATTGATATAACCCCATAAAGTGAAATAATATAACCAGATAACTACTGGGAAAAAATACAGTGTAATTAAAAAAGCCAGATTGAGAAAATAATTTTTCTAGAAAATAAAAAATACACTTCACATGGAAAGCAAAAGTCAATCACATGATGAATGTCAAGGTGTGAATTCTACTGTTCTGGGGAAATCAGGACTTTTCCAGGCAAAGCAGGCTGTATGGTCACCATCTTCTTGGAAGATGTTACTAGAAGAGGCATATAAGACTATGGTGTTAGGAACCAAAATTTAAAATCCCTAAGATTATCATCTAGAAAAGTATATGTAAATTTTGGATTCATGTCTACTGTGTCTCACCAAAAAATTGCTGTACCTAAAGTTGCTGCTCTGTGGTTGCTGCCGAATGGGAAGGGAATATTAACCTAAAAGTCCAGAATGCTGGTGTATAGATTGCACCTCAACACCTCCCCCTTTGCAAGCCTGACGTCCTTCAGTATCAGCAAAGGCAAGGAAGCTTTTGGAGGATTCTTCTGAATCACCAGAGCCTTCCTTTGACTTGGCTACAAGAGCAAGAAAGTGTGAAGAAAAGACAAAATCCTTCCTGATATGCAGTTCATATTAGAGGTCTCTGCCCCCCCATTCCATGCCCCTCCTTCACAAGGACAGCAAAGGAAAAGAGAAAAGCTCCAAAAACTTAACTACAGGTAAAGATAAAAACTTATTAATTTATAGATTTATTCACTTCTATTATTCCCCACCCATTGTACATTTACCAAAATTTACTACAAATTCCCCACCTACTACTTAACAATACAGTAGTTGGGGAATAAAGTCACTATGGCAGGGAGCAACCAGCTCAGAACTTACAGAAGTGGAGAGAGACAAACATTAAACAAGCCCTCCCATGATTCTACCAGGGGAACTCTGATATGTGCTCAGTTAATATTTGTTAAATGTGTAACATGTGTAGTCATAGGAATAAACTGGGGGATCGTGGACAGAAGTGGTTTTAGGTTATGAGTCAGGGAAACCCTTTCTGTGGCTCTAGAAAGAGACCGAAGGACAATGTCTTCACTTTCATTGTGATCATTCCAGAGCTTATTGGGACCTTGAACCATTAACTTGGGTAAGGGAAAACAATATAAAGTACAGGAAAAGACACCAGAACACCTTGACATGTTAGAAGAAACCATACAGAGTGATGTGGTTATGTGAAAATTTTGGAAGGGTTTGCTGTGAATGGAAAGTGAAGTAATCACACCAGGAAGTGAAGGAATCACACCAGGAAGTGAAGTAATCACACCAGAAAGTGAAGTAATCACACCAGGAAGTGATTAGGGTATTAAGATATTGAGGGCTACCTCTGTCCTACATTTTAATCCTAATAAGTATTTTTTTAGATGTCTTTAAGTTCACATGATAATGTGTATTAGCAGAGATGGGCTTGAGTCTGCAATGATTATCCTAGTCATGTAGTAAAACCTTTATATATTTTTAACTGTTATGTTATTTAACTTCATAAATATTTAAAAATCTAAACCATTATTCCTGATTTTTTAGTATCATATTAAATGACCCCTATCCATTAGAGAGGACAGGAGATACTTGGCTAAACATTCGTGATGATTTCCTTGCTCTCTGGTTCTTTTTCAATCTCTTGAAAATTAAGTCTACCTCCTAAATTTCTGGGTTCACTCTTTGGAGAAAAATACTATAGCATCAATTCTTTTAGTGTAACATTGCCAGTTTATTTTCTTTCCTGGTGTGAAAGATTTGGCAATAAGAATGCACTTATTTGTGCTACGTCCCATTGTTTCATTTCAGGTTTAAGGAGTTTCTTTGGAATGAAGAATATTTAGATTTTATTGCAAACAAATATAACTTTTATTAAAAAGAGTAACATAGATCATAAAGAAACTTTTAAAAAAATGTCAATACCTGAAAATTACTTTGACAGTGTGTTCCATATTATATCCAAAATACTCATTTTGCTGTGCTGCAGTATACACATATATTTGGCATGTAAATTACTTATGCTTAGAAACAGTGTATGAAAAAGTAGCAGAATGACAGATGTACTTCCAGAAGGATATTTAAATTGATTTTTTGCCCCAATACCTTTGTTTTTCTCTCAAATTCCCTTTAACTTTATATGTCATCTCACATATTACAGTTTATTGCTATTATGGCTGGCTTTGCCTCCACCATTTTCTATTCACTTGATAGGTGTTTGGAGAAATATTTAGTACTTGTGAATACCATAAAGAAGTATTTTATAGATTTTTAGGTCTTCAGCTATTCCTCTTCTTTACATACTTTTCCTTTTAGTAAAATGGACCACTTTGATAGAAAAATATTATAGTTCATCAAATATTCATTTATAGCTTTATGGTCTTTTGGTTGTATTATATTTTACTAGGCACTCAGTTTTATTTTGCTTTATTTGGATTTTCTATTTATGTGGCACCTGTGATATGTTGATCTATTACTCAAAGAACCATAAATTTTTTTCTTGGACTCCTATTTTCTCTCTCTAATAAGAGAATATACTCATTTATTACAAATCAACATTGCCTTTTTTACAGAAAGAAAGAGAAAGAATGGAAGAAGGGGTGGGAGGGAGATGTCAGATGTTTCTAACTTTAGATAAATAGAATTGTAAAGCTGAAAAGGCCTTAAAACTAATCTAGCCTCATGATCCCAACTTCTTTGAATGTGAATCATATTTTAAACATACATATTTTTTTCAGGACCACATGTAATGGCAATTGTTGCTTTAGTAAATATTGATCACACGAGGTACAAAAAGCTTTATGAATTTAGTGATATTTTAAAATTAAATTTACATTTTATTTTAACAATTATATCTATATACATTTGAAAAATTAGTGCACAGATAACATATGACATTCTGGCTGGGGGAACTTAAGATTAAGATTTGTGGAGGAGAAGGCTTGGAGCCTGTGGCTCAATAGGCTAAGGCGCCAGCCATGTACATCTAAGGTGGTGGGTTCAAATCTAAGGTGGCTGGGGGATTCGAACAACAATGATGGCTGCAACCAAAAAATGGCCGAGCGTTGTGGCGGGTGCCTGTGGTCCCAGCTACTTGGGAGGCAGAGGCAGGAGACGCACTTGAGCCCAGGAGTTGGAGGTTGCTATGAGCCGTGATGCCATGGCACTCTACCCAGGGGGATAGCTTGAGGCTCTATCTCAAAAAAAAAAAAAAAGATTTGTGGAGGAGGATGAGATGGCTAACTAAAGACTATCTTGGAGGGAAGGTAAGGTTTCTGATAAAGGAGAGGAGAGAGGAGACACAGCTCAGGTGTAGATCATAGAGAGAAGTAATGGAGACTACCAGTGATCTAATGGAGGAAAAGTATGAAGTAGAGAAAAAAGAAGATAAAAGAAAGAAGATATTGGGGAGGATCAAACCCAGAGAGACTTGAAGCCCAGTGAAGGGGTGAGGAGAGTTCCTTTCTCCCTCCAACACTCCTTTGGTGACCAGTGGTCTACCAAGTTTCTTGGAGCTTTTCTACCTCCATGAGCCTGGACACAGTGGCAAACAAGGAATAGTAGGGAGAACTTGCATGATCCACGAGGTTCCATGTGAGGTTACCGTACCAAGGAGAGTAACTTGCAAGGCTTGAGAGGCTTTCCTCCATTCAGACTCTTATACTTCCTCGCTGCTCCTCCCCCCATGGCAGCCATGGGAGCAGCTGGAACTGAGGATTTGGCTTGGTGAGTGGTTGCCTTCCCCAGCTGGCATGTCCTACGATCTGAAGTTTCCACAGAAACTAGGGCCAATGGCCTTCTATTTGAGGCTCTGCAGGAGACCTGGGGCATCTGTGCTGGGAGCTCCCTGTCTGCAGTTTTCTACAAAGACACATTGCAGCGGGTCAGACATGCAGGCCATATCCCCCCACCATCACTTAAACATGGCCACTGGTATCACATGGAGGAGGTTTGGGAGGGGACAGATCTGAAGGTGAAATAGACATGGGAACAGACAAGAGTTCTGAGACATGGCAATCTGGGAGAACACTATACCTCCTGCAGGAAAATCATGCTTTAGGAGGGGACAGGTCGTCCTCCAGTAGGACCTGTTTGGGGGCCACAGCAATCAAACATTGTGCATTCAGTCACTCAGGCTGCTGGGGAACTATGGCCCCTCCCCACCCACTACAATTGGGAGAGCAGATTGAGCCCAGTATTTGGCAAGCAGCCACTTCTCCCCAGCATCATGTAGAGCAGGGTGAAGTTTCTATGGAGCATGAAGCCCATGACTTTCCTCTTGGAGACCTGCAGTGGACATGGGGTGACTGCTCTGTGAGATCCCTATGCCCAAGTACTTACACTTCAGCAGACACACAGGCCAGATCCTGTGCTCCCTGGAATAGAATGGGTTACTTGGCCATACATAGGGGAAGGTTAGGAGCTAGGCATACAAATACAAGACAGGCATTGAACACCAGGAAGATTTATAACAAACAGGTTATGTCCAAGACAAATAGTAATCAACCTAGCTGAAGTCCAAATGAAGGAGTAAATTCTGCAGGTAGCAAGGTGACAGCATCAGATAAACTCCAAATGAAAACCCATCAGGCTATCTTCAGGCTTCTTAGCAGAAATCTTATAGGTCAGAATGGATTGGGCACCCATCTTTAATCAACTTAAACTGAAAAACTTTCAGCCTAGAATTTTGTACCCTGCAAAACTAAGCTTCATAATAGATGGAGAAATTAAGTCCTTTCCAGACAAGCCAACTGACCAGATCTGCTCTGCATAACATACTCAGAAAAGCACCATATAGAAATCAGCAGAATAGATACTCACTAGTGTAAATTCACCTACAAAACCTCCCAAAGTCACAACTTGCATAAGATAATAGACAGGAGTTAAAGGACTACCAACAAGATGAATTGACCAACACTTCACATTTCAGTGCTATTAACCAATGTGAAGGAACTGAATGCTTCTCTCAGAAGACACAGGGCTTAATAAATTATGACAGTAGAAAATAAATGAATAAATAATAGACTTAAACAAAATTCTAAATCAAATGGACCTAACAGACATTTATAGAACATTCTACTCCCAAACTATAAAATATACATTCTTCTCAGCAAGACATGGAACATTCTCTAAGAATGATGTTATCTTGGGCCAAAAAACAAGTCTCAACAAACTAAAAAAAATCAAAATCATACCATGTACCATCTCAGGGCACAGCAGAATAAAACTAGAAAATAATGCCAGAGAAACACTCAAACTGACACAAAGTTGAGAAAATCATACAAGAGAAACACTCAAATTGACACAAAGTTGAGGAAATTAAATAATTCTGGGGGATGATAATTAGGTGAAAAATAAATTTAAGATGGAAATCAAAAAATTCTTAAGCTGAGTGATAGAAGGAGCACAAGCTATCAAAATCTTTGGGACACAGCAAAAGCATGCCTCAGGGGAAAATTGATAGCCTTAAATGCCTAGATAATAAAGACAGAAACCTCATAAATTAACAAGCTAATGTTACACCTCAAGGAACTACAAAAGGAAGAACAAATCAAATCCAAACCCACCAGAGGATAAGAAATAATGAAAGTCAGAACAGAGCTAAATGAATTGAAAAACAAAACAAAACAAAAATACAAAGCATTAACAAACAAAAAGTTGGTTCTTTGAAAAGATAAGTAAAATTGACAAACCTCTTACTAGATTAACCAAGAACAGAAGAGAAAGGACCCAAATAAGCTAAATCAGAAATGAAAAAGGTGACATTACAATGGATACCACAGAAATACAAAAATTGTCCATAAATATTATATACATTTCTATGTACAGGAACTAAAGAACGTATGTAGTGGGACAGCCCACACACAACCCATGGGCATCCCCCATGCTTGGTGGTGAAGAGGGAATGAAGGAATAGACTAGAGGCAAAGTAGGGGTTAAAAGCGTGGGCTCAGGGGACCAATGCCACCTTATGCGAGAGACAGCAAAGGCCCTGGCTCTGGCTTAACTCAATCTGTATTACATATGTGATCATGAAATCAGCAAATAAATAATCACCAGGGAAAATCAAAACCTACCCTATACATCATTATTCTTTATGGCATTTGCAACTTCGATTAAGCTACTATTTAACTATTATACCCTTTCCTGTTCCATTTTATACTAATTATAAACTAAAGAAATAGAATGCAGTTTAGAGAACAAAGAACTGGACTTAGAAGCAGGATGCAAGGACTGTCAGCAGGTTTGATCACACACACGATTTCCACATGAGGCAATTAAGTCTCTGGGTCCTGAGGGGCAGACAGGCTAATGCCATACCCATAGTGAGAGCAGGGGAGCAAGAAGTTGTTTTACTTATCTATCTGCAAGAGGCTGTTCCTACGTGAGCCTGAAGCATGTGCTTCTCCCAGCACCTCTAGCAATAGCTCATTACCCCCAGAGTCCTGTGTACAGGCTCTCTATAGGGGAAAGGTCAGGCCTCAGCAAAACATTTCTTGTCCTTTTTTCCAAGGCCTGTGCTGCCATATTCAGCAGACTTTCGGGGCTCCTGCATAGATACTGTCTTCAGAATCCACCTCTTCTATCAGTCCTTTATCTTTTGCCTCACAATCCACATTCCTGAATAATATATTTCATAAATTCCAATTTAAATAAATGCATCAAAAGGATGCCCTCCTCTGCCTCTCCTCAGCCTAGTCCTCCCACATTTCCACCCACAAATGTAGAGGAAATGGGCAAGTTCCTGGAAACACGCAACCTCCCAAGACTTAATCAGGTAGAACTAGAACTCCCGAATAGAACAATAATGAGCAGTGTGATCAAATCAGTGATTAAAAATCCTCCCAATAACAAAAAAGCCTTTGAACAGATGAATTCATGGCTGAAGTCTATCAGGTCTACAAAGAACATGTAGTATCCATAATACAGAAATCATTTCATAATATTGAGAAGAAAAGAATCTTTCCCAAATCATTCTATGAAGCCAATGTCAACTTGATACCAAAGCCAGGAAAGGACACAACAAAAAAGGAAAACTACAGATCAATATCCCTTATGAACACAGATGCAAAAATCCTCAATAAAATAATAGCATACTGAATTTAATAGCACATTGAAAACATAGTCCACCAGGACCAAATGGGCTTCATCCCAAGGTTGCAAAGCTAGTTCAATATACCAGTAAATGTTATTCACCACATAAACAAAAGCAAAAACAAACACCATGTGGTCATCTCAGTAGAGGCAAAGAAAGCATTTGACAAACTCCAGCACCCTTACATGATAGAAGCCTTTTAAAAGGTAGGCACAAAAGGAACATATTTCAAAATTATAAAAGCTATGGACAAATACATAGACAACATCTTACTGGATGCTGAAAAGTTGAAAGCATTCTCCCTAAGAATTAGAACAAGACAAGTATGTCCACTGTTACTATTTCTATTCAACAGAGTGCTGAAAGTCCTACCCATGTAGGAAATCATGTAAGAAGAGAATATTGAGGATATTGAATCAGGAATGTGGAGGTCAAACTATTGCTTTTTCCTGACAATATGATCTTCCATCTACAAAACCTCAAGGATTCCACCAAGAATCTCCTAGAATTGGGAAATAAGTTCAGCAAAGTCTCAAGATACAAAATCAATGTAAAAAAGGCAATAGAATTTCTGTACACTAATAACAGTCTAGCCAAGAGTCAAATCAAAGGCTCAATGCATTCACAATAGCAACAAAGAAAATAAAATACTTAGAAAACTATACTTAACGATGGACGTAAAAGATTACTCCGAGGAGAACTAGGACACTCTGAGGAAAAAAATTCCATGGGATACAAATGGAAAAAAACACCATGCTCATGGAAGGTAGAATCAACACTGCTAAAATGTTCATAATACACAAAGTAATTTACAAATTCAATGCAATCTCCATCAAATTACCAACATTATACTTCACAAATCTAGAAAAAAAAAAATTCACTTGGAACCTGATAAAAGCCTAAAGAGCCAAAGAAATCTTAACCAAAAAGAACCAATCTGGAGGCATAACATTACAAGCCTTCAAACTATACTACAAGGCAATAGTAACCAGAACAGCATGATATGGACACAAACATACAGACATAGACCAATGGAACAGACAGTGAATCCAGGTATAAAATCATCCACAACAGCCTACTGAACTTTGACAAAGCAGATAATAATAGATACCAGGGAAAAGAAACTCAATTAAATAAACGATCTGAAAAAATTGCATAGCCATTCCAAGAATAAAACAGGACCCTCTACTTCTTACCACTCACAAAAATCAATTCAAAATGAATCTTTGGTAGAGGCATTAAATCTAAGGCTTGTGATCTTAAGAATGCTAGAGGAAAATATAAGAAAAACTCTTCTAGGTATCAACCTAGAGAAAGGATTTGTGAAAAATATTTCAATGGCTATCATGGCAATAATGAAAATTAATAAATGAGATCTGATTAAACTAAAAAGCTTCTGCAGAGCCAAGGAAACAATCAATAGACAAAACAGACAATCTATAGAATAGGATACAATGTTTGCAAGTGACACATCTGATAAAAAGTATAAAAACCAGTATTTACCAAAAACTCAAGCTAATCAGCGTGAAAAAGACCAAACAACTTCATAAAAAGTGGGCAAAAGGCACGAACAGAAACTTTCAAAAGAAGAAAGACATAAACATGAAAAAATGTTCAACATCACTAACCATCAGGGAAATATAAATTAAAACCACGAGACACCGCTTTACCTCAGTTAGAAATGGCAGTTATTAAACAGTCCAAAAGCAATGGATGCTGCATGGATGCAGAGAGAAAGGAACTCCCATAACTCACGTTAGTGGGACTGCACATTAGTACAGCCTCTATAGAAAACAGCATGGGGATTCCTCAAAGAACTGAAAGTACACCTATCATTCAGTTCAACATTTCCACTACTGGGTTTTTATCCAAAGGAAAATAAGTAATTTTACCAAAAAGACATCTGCACTCGAATGTTTATTGATTGGTGCACAATTCACAATTCTAAAGATGTGGGAGTGCCCATCAATTCATAGGTGGATTAATAAAATGTGGTATATGCACACCATGGACTACCACTCAGCTACATATATATATGAGTTAATACCTTTTGCAACAATCTGGATGGAACTGGAGACCATTCTCCTAAGACAGTCATCTCAAGAATGGAAAACAAACACCACATGTCCTTGCTATTAAATTGGATCTATCCAATGAATTCACATGTGCTCAGAGGAAAGTACAATTCAGTGGAAGGCAACCAGGAGGAAGGAAGGAAAGGAGGGGAATACCCCAACTAACGGATACTACGAACACTATCTGGGTGATGGGCATACCTATGCTAGGACGCCAGCATTACAAAAATGATCCACGTAGCCTAAAACATTTGTACTCCCGTTAATAGTAAAAAAAGAAAAAAGAAAGAAAGAAAGAAAAGAAAAGAAAAGAAAAGAAAAGACAAGAAAAAAAGAAACATTTGTGAATAGCTGAGTATTTCTGGGGCAGAATACCGTTAAGTTGGAAAGCAGACAATTTCTGTAACTTTCTTTTTGTATTTTTAAACTGAAAATTAAACAGGTGAAGACACTTGTCCAAGATCTTATTAATTAACTGACAATTTAGATTTATGTTTTTGCTAGCTAAGTAGTCTTGCCATACCGCAATACCCCCTTCAATGAGGAATTACTGAATTCTATGCCTCCAAAATTCAGACAAGACCCTTGAAGCAACAATGAATTTAGCTTGTACCTTTCCCCCTTTGATTATACTAATTATTTGTATTAACATATTATAGCCAGATTTAGTAATCAAATAAAATTAGAATAAAAAGTATTGGCTCATACTAGATCAATAACAATAGTGTTTTGCATTGCTTTAAATTAATAAGGAAGCACTAAAAAGACATTAATTTACTGGGTTGATATTTAAACATTTACCTATATTCATATGATTCTTCAGATTTGATAAGACATGTTTCATAGTGGAGTTCCATAAATATTTTTAACTTATCACCTCAATAGTCAAAGCAGGCAATAGACTTAATAGTTACTAAATTTAAACTTCGGATTTTTAGGAAAGCCTGTTTTTGTGGCATGTCTAATGCTTCATTACATTTCTGACATCACTGAGAAAAATAGTTTTCCTAGTTATCTCTGCAAAGACTAAGAGTTCTCCTGGGATTGTGAGAGGACGGAACTGGCTCCTGAGTGAGGTACAGATCATGTATTCAGCACAGACATGTTTTGAAAAGAATGAGTAAATCTCAGGGGAATTTGGCCAACTGCTTATCCTTATATTTGAGCCAGTTACACGCCTGCACAGATGCCAAGGTGTCATCTCTAAAATATTGGGAGGAAATGCTGTCTTCCTGGAAGTGGTAACAAACCATTAACCAGAAAAAAAAAAGAAACTTGTTATTACCTACTGCTGAAGTGGTTATATAGTAATGATTTTATTTTTAAACTTGCAAATATGTATTTTATTATGACCTGGCAATATTGTATTATTTTTCTATTATTGCATTATGGTAGTGCTCAGGAAAAATCGCGAACCATCTTTAAATAAATTATAATAAGATAAATAAATTAGTTAATGTTGGATACTGATAGTATCTCAGCTACATTAACGTGAAGTTGTAATGATGTTAAACATCTTTGTAGACATTTGTCACCTTTGACCTGCAGCACCTATGACTGAACCCTGCTGTACTGAGGCTGGAGCGACTGTAGAGTGTGGCCCATGTATGGAGCCACTGAATGCAAATCAAGGCCTGGAATTCAGGTTGTCTGCCCTTGAGAGTTATTAAGGGACATGGGAAGCAGCTCCTCACTGGGAATTGTAGACATTTAAAAGTGAATAGACAAAGTAAAAAAGTAAGTTTTATATTGGGGTATACAAATTCCACAGTATACTATGAAAGGCCCTAAGACTATGTATCACTTTGAGAACTTTGGATTCTAAATATTGATGCTCTATTGATATTTCAGAGCCCCTGGAGATTTTGTGTTGGACTCATTTCTGAGATTAATTTGGGGCCAGGCTTGCTGGGATTACCTTTCCATTCTGGCCATGCCTATTTCTTGTGGACATTTAGCTAGGGGTAAAAGAACCCATGCCCTCTACAATGTTCAGGTGTATTAATTGCCCATGGCCCTGTAATGAATTTGTGCTTTTAAAGGTAATATAAGGAAAAATAAAGTGAATAGAGTAGCCATTACTGTAATTATTTTAGAATTCTACTTTCTGAGTAGGGTAGATTTCATAAGCTTGACGTTCCCTCCAAAGCTCTACAATTTTTAATTCTTCAAGAGTTGTTTTAGCAATATTAATTTCTTGTTTTTCTTTAAAATGGAAACAATCCAACATATATTTAAAGTGTACGTGTGGCTTATAACCTAGGACAATAAGGAATAAGAAAAATGTATACCTCCCTAAAAGGCAAATCATTTTATTTAATAAATCTTCGTGCATTTAAAGCAAAATAATGGGAAAATATCAATTCCACAAAAGCTCATTATGAGAGCATTCTCAGAGTTCCCATACCACGGATGAGATATAGATTAAACCCTCATGAGCGACTTCCACTACTCCAGGAAACTGAGTATAACATTTCTTAGTTGGACTGTTACAAAAACAGCCAGCCAAGTTATGAAAAAGTGCTTTTGTAAGTAAGTATTAAAATGAGTGTTACTTAAAATATAAACCAAGAGATGTTTGCAAAAAAATTCATAAATTTTATACTTAGGAAATTCCCAAGAATTCAGAATATTTACATTGTGTTGATGGTTTTCTCCGGAGTTGCAAATACTGAGATTGAAATGAGTTGCGAACACCATCCTTCAAATACTCCCTTCAATTTGCTCCTGCAGTAATGTCGTCAAACAACCTGCTTGGAAATAATCTATTTGTAGAACCTAGGTGGGGAAAAAAACCTGCCACATTATATAATTCACTGAGCAGCTCTGGGCTCCCACTCAGCCACTCCATCTTAAATAGTGGCTAGCGCCCTGCATCCAGCGATACATATGATCAGGCAATGTAGCACAGAGAGAGAAAGGCCCCGCAACTTGGCATCCGCGTAGACATTTATCTTTCAGAAAATCAAATGGGTCCAACTTTTGCCAGAGTTTAATAGCAAAGCTGTCACATTTTACACAAATGAGTGTGGAGTCTGTTAGCGAATGGGAAGTGGGGCCGCGGAGCGGGGAGCAGAGGAGGTGGGGCTGCTGACTGGACGAAGTGGCTCCGGATTTTAGGGGAGGGGCGGGGATGCTCCGCGCGACTGGAGAGACGAAGTAGTTAAAAATTATTACTAGTGAGGGGCCGTAACGTGGGGATGAGGATATATAAGACGGTGCCTGCAGCGCAGAGCAGCTGCTGCTGCTGTGAGAGCCGCGACCAACGCGCAGGGACTCGGCCCCTGACTAGTTACAGGCTCTGGGAGAAGCGAAGCGCCACAGCCCGGCTGCCGCTTCACCCCTGGGACCGAAGCGTGACCGCCAAACTTCTGTGCCTTGTCCCCAAACGTGCACCCGCGGAGCGCCGTGCTCTAGCGCAGTAAAGTGCGTCGGGCTGCAGGTCCCGGCCAAAGGCGATGCGCGCAGGGGGCCGGGCAGTGGGGCTCGGGCGGCGGGAGTAGGGCCCAGCCAGGAGGCCGGGAGGCCGGGAGGCTGCAGGGTTAGACCCGCGGACTGAGCCGCGGGCGGAGACCGCTCTCTCTCCTCGCAACACCTGCTGCCGCCACCGCGCCGCGATGAGCCGCGTGGTCTCGCTGCTGCTGGGCGTCGCGCTGCTCTGCGGCCACGGAGCCTTCAGCCGCCGAGTGGTCAGCGGTGAGTCGGGGGCCGCAGGCGAGGGGAAGAGGCAGCGGAGGGGACACGGGGCGCTGCGGAGCAGCCTGTCCTCGATGGGGACTCTCCCGGAGGTTAGAAACCTGAGTGGAGCGAAAGGGGCCCGGAGGTGGTGGGAGAAAGGGATCGGGCTGTTCTCCCCTCTTTCCTCCCTAACCACCCCACCCCCAGAAAAGTTTAACATTTGTAAAAGTGACTGTTTCAGAAGCTGCGAAGCGAGCCTCTGCTTCATCATGAGCGGTACAGCGTTTTCCCGGTGTGATTTCCACTTTCTTTATTACAGTTGACCACAGGGCAGGGCTCCGCACCTGCAGAAGGGGTGGGGCAGGGCGGAGGCAGACGGAGCCCAGACACAGAAGCGCCTCATCCATCCGCAGAAATGCACCCCTCTGTTGCTCTGGTTGGACTTCAGTTCTCTGCATGCACCATGTTCACTCGGGAGATTTCTGAGATCAGACCAATTCCTTGTGGGTCGCGTGGGGATGCCTGGGCGCGCAGCCTTTGTTCTCCGCAGGACTACTGGGAAGGGCAGGGTGGGGGAGATAGGGAGATAGGGGGGGTGGGTCTGCTCCTTGCACGTAGACGCCTTTCCTTTGCACACACTTGGTTCCAAGTTGGGGACTTAGAAATGAAATCAGCTGGAACTGGGCAGAGGTGTATTTCGTAATGACTGCAGGTTCCAGCGTAGTAGGTGCACAATTATCTAGCTAGTTAATGCAAAGAAAATGGATAGAAATTGGCAAGCTTCCCAGGAATTTCGCTGATTGTTTTATTCTTTCAGTTCTCAGTGTCTTGTTGTTGGGTAATTAATTTTGCATTCATCCTCCCTCACTTTTTGGGAAGATGTCTTAAAAAGGATATAAATTCTCAACAGCCTGGGATAAATGTCAATAGGCCTTACATGAAGGCTGAGCATAACTACCCTTCCCAGCTACTCAGGAGGCTGAGGCAAGGAGTTGGACTTGAGGGTTCACTTTGAGGTGAGGAGTTTGAGACCAACCTGGTCTATATAGCGAGACAAAGAAACAAAAAACTCTTGCTATACTGTATGTTGGATGTTATGTGGGCGTATGTTTTAGGAGTGAAAAGGCTTTTTTTAAAAAAAAAGTCAAAGGCACGGATAGCCCCTTTTCCCCTCACATTTTGTGCATCTGTACAACAGGTGTCACTAGATGTAGAAATAGATGACAGATGACAGCAACTTAATTAGTTGTGAAGCTAGACCTTTAGACACTGGTGTATTCAGCTTAATTGTTACTGATCTTCCCCTTGGCGTTTTGTAATGCTCTACATCTCTAGAATATAATTCTTAAACGTGTAATTATCAATCATTCTCCACTAAATTTTTTTTCCAGGAAGGTACAGAAGCTGTGGTTATAGATTCTTCTTCACTCTAATTTAGCTGCAAAGAAAAAGTTTAAGATGTAGACTGATCTGATTGCGCGAATTACTTACCCAACTGCTTTGTGTTCTTCAGAATTATGAAATGCAAGTGAGTGAAAGCAGAGACCAGGCTTTGAATGTAAGATGTGTTTTTAAAAAACAGAAACACTTCATTGACTTAAATAACATCTTTTTGATATTATTATTATGATATTTTGATATCATCTTCTTGTTGCTAGGCCTTAAGATTTTAGAGGTGGGTAAAAGTAAAAACAGAACCTTACGTCACTGTCAATGAAGTTTATTTGTGTTCTATTATGCACAAATTATTCTAAACTTTTTGCTGTATTTTTTCTATTAAGTATTTACAGGCATCTTGTAGGTGACATCTGGAAAATTTCTAATTAACTGAACATGATCTATTTGATTTAGCATAAATGATGATGTTTACTTGATATTAAAACAATTAGTTATGTTTTTCTTATGAATAATTAAATTGTCTTTGGCTATGACATTTACATTGAAATTTAACCATCTATAAATTGATTTGTGACTTTTAGAAATTACCCACTAATTTTTGAAAAAGATCTATTTCGGCTCAAATGGCCTGAGAACAGAGCAGCCTGTAGCCTGACATTTTGGAAGTGACAGTTTCTCACAGATCTTCTGTCTCCCTGGTTGATGATAAGTTTTGAGTGGTGCATCATTTTTTCATGCCACTAGGGACCATTTGCCAAATCTCTGTTCAAGCATCCGAAGAATGATGCTTTGGAGCTATTGTTAGGAACACATTTGCAACATGTATATTTCCTTTTTTTTTTAATATTTCAGTACAGCAGTTTATCATTTCCATGTTATATCCTCAAATAATCACCTATCCCCAGAAAAAGGGCACTCACGAAATAATTCTCCATAGAGATTCTTAATATTTTACTACTTAAAATATCCAATAAGGTATTTTCTTATATACATAACCTTTTAAAAAGTCCTGAGCATTTTTGAAAAATAGGGGAAAATATTTTAGTAAGCAATAAACATTTCAAACAACTGCATCATCATAACCTGACCTGTAGGCTTCACTAGCGCCCAGAAGTAGTAAGGAAGTATTTTTAAAGGTTAGTGGCCATGCTTATTTTGTTGAATGAAGATGTCTGAAATATATAACCCTAATCGTAGTAATGAAAGGGTGTCTATTGAGTTTGTGATTCTAAGTGGGAAGTTACTTTTAGGAGCTCAGACTTGTACAGATGTACAAGGCATCTGGAAGGGCTATAATCACTTAATTCTGTGAAGTGACTGGAAAGTAAAGACCTCTTTTATAGACATAAACGGATTTTACTTATGGAGATGTGAATAAATAAGAAGACAAGTTCAAAATTCAGGTCTGTAATCTGGGAGGATATGTTTGAAGACTGTGTAATACTTTTACTGTGCATAGCAGTGACCCCCAGCCTGTTTATGCTGCAAAATGGCATTAGAAATATTTCATGGTGTCTCCATATTTCTCCAGAGCACTTTAATATGTACGAGTTTAACATTATGAAAACTGGCATACATTTTATTTAGGAGATTGAATGATTTAGGGACCTTTCCTTTTATTACTCAGATACCATAGAATATTGCAAATTCATGGATGGTAACCAGTAGTTTATAGATTAATATAATGTAATAGCAAGAGAGATACAAGAAAAACTGCTGAGCATATCTCAGCCTAGGGAACTTTTCCATGACATCACCAAAAACATAAAGTGATGACAGTGCAGTTTTCAAAGATGCAATTACTTTAAGTGTCTCTCAGTCAAGAAAGGAACAAATTAATCTTATTACTAGTCTTTTAATAATCTACCCATTTATCATAGCCATAATTCTTTAATTGTTTGTCATCACTTTATGGTTTTGTTTTTATAAATTTTTGTAAATGAAGGTGGCAATATATAATATTACAGAAGTTCCCATCCTTCTTGGCAATAGGGACGGGTTTCATGGAAGACAATTTTTTCATGGATGGGGCAGGGAGAGAGATGGAACAGGAGGTGGAGCTCAGGCCGTGATGCTGTGCGGTCTGGTTCCTAACAGGTCATGGACTGGGTTTGGGGGACCACAGATCTATTAAAATACTGCTGGAAAAGAGAGTATTTTCTAAAGGGGCCCAATGGGGATGTCCAGCTGATGCACTCACTAGTAATTTTTACTATTTGCAACTATTTTCTGTTAGTAATGTTTGCTTCACATGCAGGTAGATGGATGTGTACCACTGTGAGATGAGATTATTTCTTCCACTGTTGGACATATTATTGATGATATAACACAGCCTGAAGATTTGATTAAAGTTACTCTGTTTGTAATCAGAAAAGCTTTCAATTTGACCCTAGTTTATTTCAGTTGGAAAATAAAAAGACTAGGTTAAAAAAATCATTAAAGACATATGCTTTGAAAAATCTGAGGTAGACAGTGTTCCAAGATTACTTATGATCTGAATAATCACCAATAGAAACCCCCCCCCCCCAAAAAAAAAGCAAGCTCTCAGTGCCAGCCAGTAATCAATAACTAATCAAGGCTAATGATTCTAGCACAGATAACATGCATACTGTATATATTCATCAATTCCTTTATGCATGAAATGCTCCATCACTCTATTAGGCTTTGGATATATACGGAGATGGTGTAGAAATAATAAAAGCATAGACTACAGAGCCAGATGGCCTGGTTACAAACCCTGGCATCAGTACTTATGAGCTGTGGGAACTTGAGCAAAGTATTTAACTTTTCTCTGCCCTCTTTGCCTCTTTTTAAAAAGGGATCAGAGCACTGACATCACAGCGCTGCTGGGAAGATTAAAAGGGTTCACACACAGTTGTGCAGATTGTGCCCTGTGCCAAGGTACATGCCAAGAGAATAGAAGCAGCTCAGCTTGGCACGCACTGGGCCCGGAGCTGAGGCCACCTAGAGGCAAAGCCAGCTTTTTCTTGCTGAATGGTTTATAGGAGGATCTTTTTGCCACCTCCAACCAGGAGAGGTTGTCTTTTCCTAATTTATTCAAGGGATGGAGTATGCTATTAGTGAGGCGCTACATTCTCAATTATTGATAAAAGTCAGGCCACTTGGCACCTACATTTGCGAGCAACTGTTTTCAAGAATGAAGCACATTAAGGGTAAAATTAGAACCAAAATATCTAATGAGCAACTTGAGAACTTACGGAGAATTGCAACTGCTTCTATCAAATCAGATATTGATGCATTAGTTTCTCAAATACAATGTCAAACATCCCACTGATTCTATATTGCCCACTTTTATACTAAATACATATTTAAAAAGTCAGGCCATTATTCTTGTTGTCATTATTTCTATTAAACCCCCAATTGCTCTTATTTTGGGGATAAGAAAAGTGAGTCCTGGAAAGATTAAGTGATCCTAAAATACCCACAGTTTGTATGTAGAGTTAGGAGTCAAAGCCAGTTCAATTTTATTGGTGACATGAACTTTTAAGTCCCACTGTTACTTTGTTTACCATTTGTTATTCTTATTTCTACTGTAAATATTAGGCTTTTTTTTTTTTTAAAGGAGTCTCATCCTCTTCTCAGAAAGCTTTTGGTATTTCCCAGAGGAAGAAGTAGGGGGCTTGCTGCCACCACCATCCATAAAGTGTCTTTTCCTAATTTATTCAAGGGATGGAGTATGCTATTAGTGAGTTGCTACATTCTTAATTATTGATAAAGCACAACAGATTTAGTTTTACTTATCAATGAAAGAGAGTAGATTCTAGCTGTATTGCACTATGTGATTCAACCCGTTATAAAAATCCTTGTTGCAAAAATAAAGCTTATTTTAATAAAAGTTTCTTTATAAGAAAAGTGTCACCATAAAATTGAACACTGAAAGCAGAACATTTAGAATCAATAGCATTCCTTTTCTTCTAGTCCAAAAGTGTCAGGATTTCTATGAGAGACCATGCCACCCTGCATATTTAGTATTATCATTTTTATCAGTGATTCTGAGAGGCATAGGAAGAATTATGAAAAATTATTTTGTGAGACTCTAGTAAAATGTTCAAAGTTGGTCAGACTAGTGTAGAAAAGACTTACCATGTAGATATGTAGATGCCTTTTTAAAAATAATGGTCTTTTGGTTTTTGCAACTAAAGTAGAAATTAACTGAATAGTAGGAATTTATAATGCCTTCCATGTTTTTATTAAAAATATAATATAAATTTAATACTCTTCCAATGTTGACAATATATGATTTTAGGGTGAAGCATAAGAAAAATTTTGTAACTTTCATGACTGACCACTCACTATCAGAAAATAAATAAACATAAGCAAAAATATAAACAATATAAAAACAAATGATAGATTTTTTCTGTGCAGGAAGAAAAAAGCAAACTGCCATGATTCATGGATTTGGTCCCACTTTTACATCACTGCCAAAAGTATTTAAACCTCTGCCAATAGTTGTCTCTGCAAGAATTTTCATGGCTAAAAAATATATATATATATAAATCATCTACTTATTCATGGAATAGTAGCAGAATCTTAGCTGTGACAGGGATAGGAATGTTTAATGGGTAATATCAAAAAGCATATTTAAATATAAGGGCCTGTTTCTGTATGTAGCTGGGTATGTGTGTGTGTGTGGTGTGTGTATATGAAACTAATAGGATTATACACTTCTTTTCATGGCAGTATAAAAATTCAACTGGAATTTAGAAGTTAGTGTTGAATTTTTATATTTAGAAGTTATAAATTTAAAAATTATTGACCTCCTGGTAAGCATCCAGAATGTGTTAACAAAAACAGGTGTAAAAATACTACCTCAGTCTTCACGTTTCTCAGTATGTTTGTAGAAGCCCATGTGGAAGGTCTGTACTCTCTTTTAAATAAGATAACAATCAAAGGATGTTTTCAACTACAGATGCTAGGTGACATTTAGTAATTTATAGTTAGTCTAAACGTAGCTTCAGTGTAATAAAACCCATTATATGGTTCTCAGAATACTTATCTATCTCATAAAGTGTCAATGAAAGCTTTTATTGGAATCTAACATTTTAAAGTAGGAGACAGGGAAATTCTCCATGTGGTTGCACAGAATAAGGAGGAAGGTAATCATCATTGTTCTCTGGGAAGATTTTCCCTTACAGAGGTGGGAAAGTTGCTTCCAGAAGATCTGCATTAACGGAACTTTTCTGGGAATTAGGAGAACATTTGTTTCCCAGCTGTTGGGAGTCCCACTGCCCTAGCAGCCAACTGCGAGCAGCAGAAACGGCGGTGAGAAGGTCAATAGCTGCAGCTTCTACTGATTTTGCTGCAACTTGCATCAAATTTGCTCAATAAGGTAGAAGTCACTAGTAAAATATAATTGGATTTTAAGAAAATCACAGTGTCAGCTTTAACTGATTATATATAAGCCATAAAAAGCTGTGCAATGTATGTATAATTTCCTAAAAATTTCTCTACTACATATTAACTGTCAGTGACTTTTTAGTCCAAAATATGCAGACACAGCTGATATTCAATGAAACTTTGGAGTTAACATGTGTGTATCTGTTGCCGCTGACAATGGGCTGCTGTCTTAATCCACTGAGGATCCCCAGCTTTGTAGCTATCACAACCTCCATTCCCTCACCCAGGACCTGAGGACTATTCCATTGTCCATAACCCAAGAAAGATGGCCTGACACAGAAAGTGCCAGGGCTGGCCATTGTCCAGGGCCCATGCAGTATTACTTGTTAAATATTTTAAATATAATCCCATTCTATAGATTTCTTTTATTATTACTTCTTTTTTTTATAGTATTCTTTTTTATATATCAAAACTCATACTAAATTATGAGTCCTGGTATGCAAAAGAGGACTTTATTACTTTATAAACCAACTTAATGGTGGTAGTAATTTTCAAATGCTGCTTAAAACCATCTTATGAATTTACTACCTTAATTTTAAAACTGAGTTAATTGGCATCACCACGATCCGTGTTGCATTCATTTTTTTAATATATCAAAGGTAATTAATGGTGATTTTTAGCATATATGTTATATGTAGCTATCCTCTGAATGGGTGCTGGCTTTGATACATATAAATACTTTTTAATCACTAGAACATCTGGTTATTCTTTTTTTTAATCTTGTCATCTTTTTGACATACTGCAAAACAAACTTGTTGAACAAATGTGACACTTGAAAGATGCTGGAATCTAATCCAAGGCTGGAGGTTCTTGGAGTGAAAAACTGAACAAGTTGAAAAATCAAGGAATAAGATACATTTGGGGACTTAGAAGTACATAAAGGATGTAGTAGATAAAACTGGAAACAGGTTGTTTCTAAAATACAGGCATAAAAATACAGGCTTTATGGCATTGTTAGAACATTACTAGGAGCTACCATATCAAATAATGAAATTATCACAAAACCTAATAATAAAAATACATTAGGAAACAATTTTTAAAATAAAATGTTAATTGTGTTACAGTCAACCATTGGGACTTCTAGTGATCATTTGTCAAAGGTTACTGATTTTTGGACTGATTTTTTTTCTACTGAAGTCTCTTTAGCTCATTTTTCATGGTCATACATACTATCATGCTATTTATTAACAATTTGGGAAGTCAGTTAATTAATTCATTTTGTGTTGCTCCTGGGTCCAGATCACACTTAATGAGATGGAGGGGACAACTGTTAGCTTGCTTGCATTGCTGGAACTACTATTTATTCGTTGGCTGTTCTCAGCTTGTGTCAAAATATTGTATGTCTATCACTCTGACACTGTTGTGAGGTTAATGGCTTTCTACTGATTTCTGCCCCCTCTTGCCTCTGAGGGTCATCGTAGGGCATATTAATTATGATTGTGGGGAGAGGAGCAGTATGTATAATACACTGGCTCAGTGTGATGAACTGTAGTTAATGTACGAAGGTTTAAGGCTTATTTATTTATTTTTGTCAGTATAATAATACCCCTATTGATACTTTTCTTGGTAGCAGCTGTGTGTTAATTTTTTTAGCATAAAGTAATTTGACTTAATTTTAACAAAAAATGCTGTATCATTTGTTTTCAAAGCTAAGCAAAATCAGAGCAGGACTAAAAGAGTAATGGAGGATATGGGAAGAAAATTGATCCCAGATGAACAAACGAAGATATATATGGATATCTCTATCTATCTATCTATCTATCTATCTATCTATCTATCTATCTATCTATTGATATTACAGTGTATAGGATTTAGCTAACTCTATCAGCAATGGAATTCTTTTTATTCTCTTGTCTACACTAAGCCCTGTTCATCACTGAGAATATATGCCAAGATTACAATCTCTGGAGTGGTCATGCTCTTTTGTTTTGGTTTTCATTGGCTTCTTCCTTTGTTCATCCAGAATCTCTGCTTCTCTACTGCGAAGAATTCCTCTCCATTACCTTTACTTACCCCAAATTTCTTCCCATATCCTCCATTACTCTTTTAGTCCTGCTCTGATTTTAGCTTAGCTTTGGGCTTGGTAAACAAACTCTACAGCATTTTTTGTATAGTTTTTGTATAGTTTGTATGTATCCATATATATATGTATATATAGTTTGTATCCATATCTATCTATATATATATAGTTTGTATGTATCCATATATGTATATATATATGGCTTTATTATAACCCAATATGATCATGAATATTTGCAGGCATAGCAGTAAATAATTAGGAATATTCATTTTGTTTGCTATGTAAAGGTATGTGAAATTTAATTTTAAGAATTTTTAAAAATTAAACTCTTATTGTTTATGTACTTAAGAATTGACAGATTTTAGAGCAGAGTTCCATTAAGAAGTCTCAAGAATTATCTTAAGCATGATTCTGCCCAATGTCTTGAAACAGATTTATTTTCGATTTCCTGTATATAGTGACTTTTAAAGTCAGTAGATATCTGGATAGGTGTTTAACTGAGTGCTGTAACTTTTAAAAATTACATTTGAAACTACTCTTCCAAATTCAGACTATTCTATGTATTTATTCGTAGTTTTTGGACATTTGGTTGGTTCCAATTTTTATTCCTAAAGAAATATGTAATAAAACCAAAGGAATGTAAATGAATTTGGATTTAAACTTAATAAAAGTCTAAATTAGGGAAGGTATAAAAGTACAATTTTATTACTTTCAAACTTACAAAGGAACTAACTTTAGTTTGATAGAGCATTTTAGGTTAAATTTGATGAAGTCATTGTCATTTAGTATGTATTTCATATGTAAGTAGAACCTCTAAAGTTTACAAGTAATTTGTTCTTAAGTTTGCTTGTTCATAAGTCTCAAGTAGGTATATTTATCATCTTCACTTGTCTTTGACAAATTTGGTCAAATTTCAGCCTACCCTGATCTCTATGCAAATTGCCAAAAATTGACAATAGTTAGGCACTGATGAGATTTTACTACCACCTTGATTTTGATGTGTTTGTTCCAGCTGTTCCCTAAGACAGTCATTTTTTTTTTTTTTAAGATTTAAAGTGCCCTTTTAAGAGCATTTGATTCTCTAAGTTCATATTGGAAATTTTTATTTGGAATTTCTGACTTATCCAATATGTCTCTGTAAAATGAGGAAGATATTGTTAAGTGATTAGAGTTCATGCACAAGATATTTCAAAAAAACAAACGACTCAAAGTGTGGGTAGTAAAATTTTTTCAAAGATAGTGAGTGAGTACTCTAGAAGTTTAGCTGTCATTATCGATGCCAGAAATGTTAATTTTTTTCTTAGGATAATTTCCTTCATTTTGGCTTCTATTAACATTCAGTTTTATTGTATTTGCTCTCAGGTATATAAAATAAAAGCAAGTATTTTAAGCTTTAAATTGCTACTTTACATCTTTTTCTGAACTCCTTGGTAAAATTGTTTTGTTTTACATATGTTTAATAATTAAATTCCTTTGTGTGTTATTCTTCGTTTACAACTTTGCCCTTTCAACTACCTTTGCTATATACACCTGAAATTCCTTTAGCTGCTTTCAATTGCTTTGATAATTGGTTTATAAAAATCTAAGCCAGAAGAATTATGACTTCCCTTAACAAACATTTCCTTGAAGTACTGAGTTTAAAAGTTTGTGTTCCCTGTTTACTAGGAAACCAATTAGCTTTTACAAATTGAAAGCACTAGGCAAGAAAAAATACATTTTATAAAATGATTTAATGGGAGAAGCATTCTTGATGGTCTGTTTCTTGTTTTGACTGGTTCTTTAATTTTGATGCTTAGTGGTGCTTTGAGTATAGTTCAGATGACACTATGAGTATCTTTTTTATTTTTATTTTTTCAGGCCAAAAGGTGTGTTTTGCTGACTTCAAGCATCCCTGCTACAAAATGGCCTACTTCCACGAGCTGTCCAGCCGAGTGAGCTTTCAGGAGGCACGCCTGGCTTGTGAGAGCGAGGGAGGAGTCCTCCTCAGCCTTGAGAATGAAGCAGAACAGAAGTTAATAGAGAGCATGTTGCAAAACCTGACAAAGCCTGGAACAGGCATTTCTGATGGTGACTTCTGGATAGGGCTTTGGAGAAACGGAGACGGGCAAACGTCCGGCGCCTGCCCAGATCTCTACCAGTGGTCTGACGGAAGCAGTTCCCAGTACCGGTGAGTACAGGTCCTGAGCAGCCCACTGGGGCTCTCCTGCGGACTCCAAAGGGCAAAGGAGTTACCTCCGGAGACTATTAAAAGGAAATAGGCAGAACCACTTAGCAGGCATGTATCTAGCCTGTTGCTCTCTATTCACAGAAACTGGTACACGGATGAACCTTCCTGTGGGAGCGAGAAGTGCGTGGTGATGTACCATCAACCAACTGCCAATCCTGGCCTTGGGGGTCCCTACCTTTACCAATGGAATGACGACAGGTGCAACATGAAGCACAATTATATTTGCAAGTATGAACCGGGTAAGAAGTATTGCATATGTCGGTATCGCAGACCTTGTCCCTACTTGCTAATATTAGGTTTTATCTTTAAGCTTCACTACTTTTGGCTCTTTTTGTTTTTCTGCTATGAAGTGTGGAATTACCTCACAGGTAGTTATATAATATCTCTTGGTATATGGATGGGTATTGTATGCTGTAGCACTAACTGTCCAGCGAACTCAACAGAATGGAGTAAATAGAAACATGAGGAAAGATGTCTTTAAGAAAAATAATAGTTTATAGTAAATGGATTTTATGAATGGGAAATACCTCTTTTGAACAATTTTAAATAATCAGTATAACATGTAAGAAGTCACCAAAGCACCTATAGACTTACACCTGTGGACAACAGTTTTTTTTTACATGATTATTAGGTGAATGTAAGGAAACAAAGGCATTTCCTCCTGAATCATCAAGTTATCATTTCCTGGCATAATACTTGATCTGTGGTCCTCAGTGAGAATTAAACTGATCATAGCTCATTGCACCACAGTGGAAATAAGTACAGGTGGGTGACACAGTCTTCCTATAATCTCCATTCTTGAAAAACGCCTCCTTATTTAGCCTTCTTTTGAAAACTCCAACTTCTTGCCATATGTAGCAATGGGAATTTCATATTGACTTCAGATATACTTGTCTGATTTATTTGCTGTTGAAAACAGTAAATTTGAATGAGTTTGAATAGGATAGCTCATCCGAATTGATGTTTGGCTGAAAGAGGAAGTAGAATCATTTTTTTTTTTTTATCATCTGAGAAAGTCAATTTAGATCCTTAGGTGTTGAGATCTTTGTTGTTGTTTTTCTCCTCCTTGATATTTGGAGGTGTCATTTTAACTCTTGACCTCATAATACGTGTTCATGGAAGGCAATTATCATCGAGTACTACTGCTTTTTTCTCTTGAAATTACACGGTTCTTTTACTGCTATAACCATAAAGCACAAGGGATTATTTGGATTAGACTTACCCTTTTCTTATACTTATCTTGCTTTTGAGCATATTAGCCAACGTTTTATATCACTTGTGAGTTTATTCTTTAACCCCCTTTGTTGCTGATCCCATCATTACCCTCCTGGACGCCTTTGCAAGGCTCGATCTGTTCTGCACTTGGGTTCTCTTAATTTTTCTCTTGGACAATATAAAGCTGAAATTTTCTGACGTTTTTAATTTCTGACACTGTATATGCTTAAAATTATCAAATAAAGAGTATATTATAGATTATTCTTAATATTAAATTACCTTGTCCTTGCTTTTGAGTTCTTAGATCAACTGTTTGACCATTTATTTTATTTATTTTACTTGTTTGCATTCAATTTTACCCCATTACATCATCAAACCTATAATCTTTTTGTTTTCTATTAGGCAACTGAGGTTTATATTAGTCCCGTAAGAGCATTGAATGCATAAAATTATTGTCTCTCCATCTTCTACGTTCTACGCAAATCTTGAAATCACCTGTATTCATTGAAGTATTCTTTTATGTAGTTATTATTTGGATGCACGTGTACAGGTTTATAGTTGGCCTTGTGTTGTGCTCAGATTTTTATTCTTTATTTCACTTTTTAATCTTTTTATCTTCAAAGTTTTTTTTTTTTTTCTGTTTAGTTAGCCTTCCTTGTGCTTTGTGTCTGCTTTGTGAAGGACACTGGCGATTTGATTAAATTCTCTGATGAGGAGGTTACAGAACTAAGGAGAATAGCTAATTAAAATTTATAAATCACAACCCTCATTATTATGAATGATTATTTTCTAACTTGACTATGACTACTATGTGATTTGAAGTTTTTCATGTCTTTCTGCTCCTACACACCGTCTGAGAGCATGACTAATGACATCTGAAGTGGTAAAACATTCACCTGGCTTTGCTGAAACTGAATAACTCACCTTTAACTTTTCTTATGTTGCTACACTCCCTTTTTTGTGATTGGCTTGTGAGTCGCATATTCTTTGTTCTACCAGTGTCATCCAAAGACACTTTCATGGAGACACTTCTGAATCCAAATTTTGTATTAAAAGTGCCTTATGCATAAGCTGGGCATGGTGGCTCACACTTGTAATCCTAGCACTCTGGGAGTCGAGGAGGGTCGATTGTTTGGAGCTCAGGAGTTTGAGACCAAGAACAAGAACAAGACCCCATCTCTAAAAAACAGCTGGGCATTGTGGCAGGAGCCTATAGTCTTAGCTACTTGGGAGTCTGAGGGAAAAGCATCTCTTTAGCCTGAGAGTTTAAGGTTGCTGCTATGACACCATGACCCTCATCAACAGGGTGCAGAGTGAGATTAGACTCTGTTTAAAAAAAAAAAACAAAAAAAACTAGCCTTATTCACTCTGTTCTTAGATACTAAGAATAACATATATGGGATTACGTTTTAAAAATTGTGCTTTAATCAGCAATTGCATTATTTTAAAATTGGTTAAATTATTTTTAAAATAACTTGTTTTATGTTGATAAATTGCACAATATCTGTATATTAGGTTAGTAAATAGCAGGTGACCACCTGTCCCAATCCCTATGGCCCTGGTCTAGATCACCACAGGAAGAAACCAGGCATAATGCGGATTAGAAGTACAAGTGGGCTAACCTTGATTGCAGGGTGGCCCCGAGCAACCTTTGCAGTAGTGTTTTATTGAGATGGTACATGGCGGGTGAGGAGAGTATTGGACAATGACTGCGTGCCTAAGGATCGCCATGGGCTCGGGCTCTTTCTCCAAAGGAACCTGCAGATGAATTGCCTGAGGGTCCACCCCCCAGCTGCAATTCCTCTTCCTCAGAGGTCATCTGGCTCTTGGCATTGAGTACAACCACCTACAGTCCTAGCATGACTTAAGTTCTGTAGGAAAGTGGATGTAGGCTAGGACTGAATCTGAAACCTACAGGAGGCTATTGGAGTGTCAAGGTAAAATCTACATGTAAGAGTGATAAATATTATTACAGGATGGTGTATGATTACAATTCCAATGAAGAAAAGCTTTATGACAATAAATCAGTAGTGAATATTATACTGAAAACACTTCTATATTCTAAAGACCATGTAAGATACTACATGTGTTTTTTCCCCATCAATTGACAAAATTAAATACAGAATTTTATTTTTGATTGAATTAAAACAAATTTCAAGTTTACTTTCATTAAATTATTCATTTAACAAATAGTTTCCTAAGGGGGAGAAAAATAATATAGAGCGGTATCGAATCATGACAAGAAATTTCAACATTTTAAAAGGATGTAGAAATTGAAGTGATCTCATCTGATAAAACTAGGGAAAGAAACAACTTGCAAGCTTTAATTTATTACAGTTATTTAAAAAAGTAGAGACTATTGGAAAGTAATTCTAAGGATGACATTGTTTGGGTAGAACAGAAAGATACTTTGAAACATGGTTGCTGGAATCATCATTTCTGAAGGCAATCTGGATATAGTAATCTGCTGATTATTACTGTAAGGAGAAACCTAAATATTATACTGATATTAGCAAAGAAACTGACTCATTTGTTTGTCTTTGAATTGTATTTAATGTCTCACATTCTTATGTTCACTAATTCTTGCTTATCTTTGCCTAACTTTATGCCAGCTTTGTCATTATTGCCTGTAGCAGGCTGTTACCCACATAGACCCTTTGTTGATTGCTAAATTTAGTTGAGGGTTACAGGGGCATTTTACCAAGTGCATCTTTTATTCAAAGATAATTAAATGTTGACTTTGCGGTTAGATAATTTCATGTAAATTTAAATTTGGAACATATTTTGTTATAAAATATTTAAAAATCAAAATTATAATACTTTTATTGTTTTATCATAAACGTTTATCTTTATGCGTTTTATATATCTCTTGCCTAATCATTATATATAATACCTATGCTTATTGTTTACAGAAATTAACCCAACAGCCCCAGTAGAAAAGCCTTATCTTACAAATCAACCGGGAGACACTCAACAAAATGTGGTTGTTACTGAAGCAGGTAATTAATTCATGTATGTCTTTAACTCTTCCGTTAAGAACAGAACTGTACTTCCAAATGCTCCTTCACATTGACCCCTGTGAAAGCTTTCTTGTTGCTTGGGGAGGTGATGCACTAAATATGGGTTTATAAAAATTTCCTTTTGAGTTAGGTGAGATAACTAGTTTCTGAATAGAAGAAGAAACTATTCTGTTTTCTTCAGAATTTCATTACAAATGTCCATAAAGGGTATTGAACTAAGTGATTTAAACTTGGATTTTCAACTAACTTCCTCAACAGTGTATATGACAGAAACTGGCACATTCACTGGCCTTCAAACAATGGGGTACTGGTAAATGCTTAGAGATTGGCTGGGGTGGAGATGGAATGTAAAATAAAAGACCTGATTTGTAGCCCTTGCCAATTTCCATGGTATAAATACTCCTATCCTAACCTGCTTCAGACTACCAAAATGACTGTGCTGTGCCCCAGATTGGGAAGAGATGTATGTGCTGAGCTCTCCACCCAGCTAGCTCTGGTGCATCACTGCCTGCAAAGCAAACAAAATGCAATCCCCAGTGCAGATCCCATATTGGAAACTGCTTCCAGCAGCCCTGAGGGGCTCTTTAGTATGGCCCGTGCCAATTAGGCAGAAATGTTTATTCTAGTTGCTTTTGTGAAGATTGCATGAAAGACCAAAGACTCAGAACCTTTCCACAGGAGATCCACAATCCATAAAAGTATAGGAAATACGTCTTTTTCTTTACTGTTATATATTAGAGATCATATTGGCATTTTGTAAAGGAAAAGAAATATAGCATGTTATGGTTGCAATTGTATTTGTGCAAAGTCTCCCAGGTTTTCAGAAATCTTTGTAATACATTAGCACAAAATGCAATTATATATATATATATATATATTTTTTGGGGGGGGCAGTTTTTGGCTGAGGCTGGGTTTGAACCCACTACCTCCAGCATATGGGGCCGGCGCCCTACTCCTCTGAGCCACAGGCACCGCCCAATTAATTATATTTTTAATTGGCCTTAAGAAGATTCTGATTTCATATCTATCAGTACAATTCCAGTCTAGGCCATCTGATAAAATATACCTCAGTTGTAGGATGCAGGTCGTACCTCAGTTCCCACAAGGCTTGTGAAGCATGTTTCCTTCTGTTTCTGTTTTTCAGTTGAGAAGATAGAGGCTTAGAAGGGCTAATTAATCGGCCTTCAGTCCCATAGCAGGTGACTTAAAAAGCTTAAAGGGTTAGGGGAAAGCATAGCAAATTATCCCCTAAATTCCCTGTCACTAGACCTCATTAATTAGTCTTCTGTTTATAAAGAAGTGCAATTAAGTGGATAGCTTGATCTATGCACAGTCCACTTTGACCGGAATTATTTCGATTAATCCTGATGATGACTTTTAATTTTTGATCTAAATGTGCAGTACTTCAATTTGCTTTTCTTTCGTAGACATCATATTAAGATACAGTGCTTATCACTTTTCAGGTGCCTTATTTTAAAAACATCCACAACATCTAAACCTAATTAAAAATATCAGTAAATAATAACATTAGAAATATTTTTCCTGTCATGACATTGAAAAAAATGTTTAATAAAGTTAATTAAGCTGTATGGGAATTCAGTGTTGCAGGTTTTTTATTTTACTAAAAATACTTAACATTGTTAAGTTGTGATGGAACAGGATTAAGAAATGATTCATTTTAGAATTTAATTAAGATCAGGTCTTTGTGTGTCTGGAGTCTTGTCTCTCTGGGTTATGACTGTATTATCAGTTAATATTTACATATTTCAGTTTAATCTCAGAGACTCTTGCCTGTCATCATGGCATTGAACTTATTGGCTAGGATAATTATTTACTCAATAAGTCAACAATGATTTTAATAGTCATTATTCTTTAATAATCAGTACTTGAACATAAATAATGTTGAGGATTAATGAAGTGATATAGCTAAGATTAACATATTATGAAAATAGCCCATGTCTGAATTGCAGATTTGATAATAGTTTGAAAGTATGGATGTTGAAATAGAATATGACAATTAGTACAGTAAAATTTTGTTTTTAATTTTTACCAGAACCCAAATACAGTCATAGCATTGCTTAGCAACAGGGATGAGTTCTGAGAAATGTAAATCTTAAAAGATTGTGTGGTCATGTGAACCATACAGTGTCTTTACACAGACCTAAATGGTACAGCCTACAACACACCTAGGCTATCTGGTGGCCCATGGCTCCCAGGCTGCACACCTGTACAGCATGTTACTGTACTGAACACTGCAGACAGTTTAAGCAAAATGGTAAGTATTAGTGCACCTAAAGATATCTAAACATAGAAAAAGTACAGTGAAAATATGGTATAAAAGGTAAATGAGACATCGGCATAGGGTATCTCCATTACAGTCTTATGGGACCACCACCATATACGCAGTTCATTGTTGACAGAAATCACACTGTGTGGTGCATAAATGTAGATGATTTCATTAAAGTTGTCAGTAGTTTAGGAAAAAGCTTGTTTGGAAACTGTTTTACCTTAAGTTTTTGGAAAATTCTTATACCTTTTTTTGGTATTAGAATTCTTCCTCAACTATCTGTACTCTAAGACTGTTTTACTTTTGTAGGCATAATTCCCAATCTAATTTATGTTGTTATACCGACGATACCGCTGCTCTTACTGATACTAGTTGCTTTTGGAACCTGCTGTTTCCAGATGCTGCATAAAAGGTAAAGTAATTCAAGTATGCAGAGACAACTTGAAAACGCTTTACATAGTGTGGTGATTCTATTTACATCAAATGTCCCAGGCTTTCAGAAATCTTTGTAATGCTTTAGTACAAAATTAAATTAATTATATTTTTAATTTGCCTTAAGGTAGTTCTGATGTTTATCAGTATAAATCCAGTATATATGGTCTCACATGATAAATCTCGATGATAGGATTCATGCAGCATCTCATTTAATTCTCATAAGGCTTGTGAAGCATGTCTCCTTCTGTTTCCATTTTTCAGTGGAGAAGATGGTGTCTTAGATGGGCTACTTAATCTGCCTTCAGTACCATAGCTAGTGTACCTGGTACATTTGAAAATTACATGTTTGTAAGATTATAATGTATGAGCTCTACTACCCATTTTTTTTTTTTGGAGACAGACAAGTCTCACTTTGTTGCCCTAGGCTAGAATGCTGCAGTGTTAGTCTCATCACATAACCTCACATATCTGGGCTCAGGTGATCCTCCTGCCTCAGCCTCCTGAGTAGCGGGGACTATAGCCCCTGCCATAAAGCCCAGCTAATATTTCTATTTTTGGTAGAGATGGGGTCTTGCTCCTGTTCAGGCTGGTCTTGAACTCCTGAGCTCAAGAGATCAGGGGATCTCAAGCTCAAGGGATCCTCCCACCCCACCGTCCCAGAGTGCTAGAATTATAGGAGTGAGCTTCTGCTCCTGGACGATGCCAGACCTTTCTTAACGTAGACCTCAAGCTCTGTGTAGGACTTGACATTGTAGGTACCCTTTGTAGTAGCGTCTCACCTTCAAGACAGAAGCTTCTATTTTATTTCAGAAGACTCTCTTAAGAAGAGGAAAGAAATCTTGGTAGTAAAAATACATCAATTTTTGGCAGGCATCTTATATAAAATGCTTTATCTTAACAACAAGGTTTCTGAGGAATATTATGGCTTTTATTTCTGTTACCCCTCCCCTTGGGTGAAAGAGGTGAAGTTTTTCCATGTATGTCAATTTATCAGGTAAATGATAAATATGAAATATAAATATGGGTTAAAAGGAAAAGAAAAGATACTAGGTTTACATACGATCCTATTTGCTAGAATAAGCTAGGCATCTTTGAGTGTTTTAAATAAGAACGGATCAAGAGACTGTCTCCATCGGGGAAGAACTTGCAAAGGAATTAATTTTCCTCTTTGGACTTCATTGTCTGCTTTTCCTGAGATAAACCTTAATGAACCCACTATGTAATGAAAACCCTAGGTAAAAAAATAAATACATGTAGTCTTTAAATTACTCCTATACTTTTTAAAAAGGAGCCAGTCTGTGATTAACTGAATATTAAAATATTTTGAATAATGATAAATCCTGGAAAATTAATGCTTCACTTTGTGTTCACATGGCTTTCATATATACGTGGAACATAGTGAAAAGTTCTTTTTCAATATTTTGTATAGAAGGAAGACCATAGTTCCTATATAGTTTCTTTCCCTATATCCTAAGAGTTTAATGGATAATTTATTATTCTGGAAATCAGTGAATGAGAGAAGGGGATGTGATATAGGTCCTTCTTCCAACCACACTGGTAAGGAAAATCTGCAAGCAGCAGCAAATTGGCTTGAAAAATATAATTTAAACCTATTATTTAGATATTCTCATTTATAAAATGGAAGTTACTAAAGTGCCAAATAACTGAGTTTTCCTTAAGGTTTGTTTCCTTTCTTCCAAATAGTCTATTATCATGGTGATTCTCCTTGGTCTAAGTCTCCCAGGTTTTTACAACATGAAGATCTGTGGAGTCTGCACTTGTTTGAACATCTCAGAATGAGAAAAATAAGGCAAAATAGAACCCCTCCCGACGCCTCAGTTATCTGTGGTACTGAATGCGTTTGTTCTTAGATCCTGCCCTTTCCCTTTCTTCCAGGAAAGCAAGGAGAAACTTCATCAAAGACTCAACTCCATTATCATCTGAGTGCCTTGCAGAAAGTTTAAATTCCAACCTGGTACACATGAAGCTTTCTATCATTTCACTCCATGTCATGTTCAAAATAACTCTTATTTCCCTAACTGATAATAATTCTTAAATGAAATACTAATTCTACAAGAAAAAGCCAAATTAACAATTAACCTCTTTGTTTACCATTTACAAAACGTACTCTTAATAAACTTCGCTTGGCTTATTTTACATTCACATTGTAGAATAAAGTTGCGTTGGTCTTACTTATTTGTATGAAAAATCTATAAAACCTACAATAAAACCCACAATATTTTACTAACGTAACATCAGTTAAATTGAAGTGAATGAATTATTTTAAAATTGTAATGGTCAGGCATGTTTAGAAATAGTTATTTTCTGTCTTTAAAGGAGTTCTGCAATGTCTGATAGCTGAAGAGGAGGGGGCAGAGAGATGCCTGCAGGGATTGGGGTAGATGTTGGAAATCGGGGCTGGGGTAGTCAGGTAGGGAGTAACTGCAGGGCACAGGGGACACAGATAGGCAAAGAATAGTGCTCCAGGTGGGGCCACCCTAAGGAAACTAGCTCAGAGAAACCTAGATCTTGGTAAGGAATCTGGCAGAGGATGACTTGGGTAAGTTCAGGAAGAGGTACTTCTGTAGATGCCTAAAAGTGACCATTTTATAGAAAGAGAGAAGCACAACCTAGTCATAGGCTGGAAAGATGGGGCCGAATTCTACATCTGACCGGAGTGAAAGTTGTATCACAGGCCTGGAGGAACTCAGATACTCCTAAATTACCAAGGCATGCACCTGCTATTGAACTACATTGATTTCTAAGATTGAATCACAACTAAGCTTTCAAAGACCTAGTGACTTTCACTACAGGATAGTAAAACTGCCGGGCGGGTGGGAAGAGGGGTAGAGGCTCATCCTTATATTTAGGGAACAAGCATTGTTTTGATGATTTTATATTAAATTTTGCATACATGAATGGCAGAATACTCAAAAAGCAAGATTTAAAAAAATCACTGATCAAAGAAAATGAAGGGTTATTGGGGAATAACATGGAAATTTTTCATATTATTTCAGACACACTGTATATGTACATGTGAGGTCTAAATTATGAAGAGTCAAATAGGGAAAGATACATTTTGTTTTCTTTGCCATTCAAAAGAGCCATTTGCCATCTTCATACACCTGGAATAATCTAGAATTTTTTGTAGGAATGGAAAAATATGCTGGTGAGACAAGGAAGACCCTGTTGTAAATAAGTGTCTGAGACATCTGAGATATCTCCTTTTCAACCAAGACATGCCTAAGTCTTAGGTACTGAATTTATTTATTTTTTCTTATGTTTTTCAGTAAAGGAAGAACAAAAACTAGCCCAAACCAGTCCACACTGTGGATTTCAAAGAGTACCAGAAAGGAAAGCGGCATGGAAGTGTAATAGTTCATTGATTTGATTCCAGAAATGAAAATTAGAGTTTTATAATTCTGGATCTGTATAAAAATGGCATCAGAACATTAGCTTGGAATGGCTTGAAACCTCAAGGGATCTGCAAGATGAACTGTAAGCTCCCCCTTGAGGCAAATATTAAAATAATTTTTATACGTTTATTATTTCACTTACAAAACATGCTGTGCTAATAATGGAGTGAGACATGCTTATTTTGCTACAGAATGCACCCAACCTTTGAGTAAATGGAATGGACCATGCAGATTAAATTGCTACCAACACATCGGGAGTTATGTGTGGGAAGCAGGTCTTTTTATTTCCTTCATCTTTCATAAGTTGTAATCTAGTTAATGTAATGTAAATTGTATTGAAATTTACAGTGTGCAAAAATATTTTACCTTTGCCTAAGTGTTTGATAAAAATGGACTGTTCGAATATTTATTTTTATGGTGTTTCATTTTTCAATACATGCTGTTTTGATTAAAGAAATTTATTACTGTTGTCAATTGAATCCACACACACAAATATATTACCAGAGAAAAAGTTTCTTCTCAAGAAATGGTTTATCTTCTTTCTGTTTCTCTGCGTTTGGCTGGTGAATGGTTAAGAAATCTCTTCAGAAATAAGGTATTTCATGAACTGTGGTACAAATTTCTTCAAACGTTTTACTTGGAGGCAAGAATTGTCTAATTTCCATTGTGCAAGACATGTGCCTTATAATTATTTTTAGTTTAGAATTCAGCAGATTTTGTAATAAGATGACTTTATTAATAGCTGTACAAACAATGGTGCAGTCTATCCTCCAAAAGAAGTGGCATACACAGTATAAATCATATGTCTTCACATGTTGCCTATACAACTATAAGCAGCTCTCTGAGGGTTCTGGAATCAATATGGTCCCTCATACAACATAAATGGTTGTTTGAGACTTGGGAGTGACCCTGGAGGCTAATATTTGCAGAGTTTGTCTAAGTTTTCCCTAGCTTAGCCTGTAAATAAATATTAGTATCTGATGAAGTCTTACAGTTTGGACCAGGTGAATGGTCACCATCAGTGTGGAGTTAAGCACAGTTCACTGACAATTCAGGAGGGAAAGAAACTATGAATTTGTGTGAGAATGGGTTAGAGTCCTTCAGTGGTCAAATATTCACTGTGGAGGTCTTGCTTTAGGTAACAAACGGTAGCTCCCTTCCGTCTCGTCTCCTTCTAGTGTCTTCAATGCTGTGTCTTGTTCCTCTCTAGACAAAGTTGTATCTGGTCTTCAAATGTCTCTGTGCCCCTTTTAACCAAATAAAGAGTTCTTGTTTCTGAATAATGACCATTGGTGTTGTCTAAATCTCTCACGTGAATGAAGTAGATATGGTAGCATCAGTATATTAAGTTGAAAATAAATACTCTTTAAGTGTGGTAAGAATGGAAGGCATCATCGTTTCAGCGAATCTTTACCCTGTCAACCCTTTGAATAATAACCCTCATAATAAAATGTTTTCATTAACACAATTCACGACCAAAGTTGGCTGGCAACCAACTAAGCGGCAAAATAGAAAATAGTGAGCATTAGCCCCTTTTTGGCTGTTTAGAGATTGAGAGAATGGGCAGCAACTTTCGAAGCTGAGATTTGTGCACCTGTAGCACATCTCTTTCTTTGCCTGTTAACCTTCTTTCTAGGTAGAACAGGAGACCCAGTACCAGAATCTCCTTTTCCCTCCAAGGCACTACCATACATCTCTTCCTTTAGTCAGGACTTAATGGAAGGATACGTTCCCCTTTGTCTCTGTCCCCCAGAGCTATAGCAGGTGCAAGGCAAAAAAAGTGAAGCAAGGGCAAAATGCCTTCGCTTTGCCTTTTATCGCTGCCCTGGTCGGGGTAACTCTCCTGGTATCAACGACGCAACTCATAAGCCACTAGGAGTAAGACAGTGAATTTCTCTCTTACTAGAAGATAGTGATGTTGCCTTAAGTGTTCCATAAAAGTTTATCTACCTTTAAAAAAATAAAAAGATGGACATAGTGTATCTATTGTGAATGTAATTTTCCAAACATTCTTCCAGTTTATGTTTGGAAATGTAGAAAACATGCAGAATAATCTTCAGACACTAAAAATAAGTGTTGCTTTGCTCCATCCCAACTATTAGAATAAGGTTATTGGAAAGGTCTTTAAGAGAATAGTGTGTTCAGGGGCTCCAATTTTTTGTCCTAAGAATAAATTTACAATTCGCAACTATGACTTTGTGGTTCTGCATTATCTAGCCATGGATTCTGTTCCCCCCACACCTCCCACTTTATTTTACTTTAATTTTTTTTTTTTTTTTTTTACTAATTTAGAGTTGTTGTCTACACTAACACATGATTTTCTACTGGCTTCTCTCCCTGAACTTTTAAAGTCACTCCCACCTACTCAGTGAGCCCCCAGTTCTCTCTTCAATGCATCAGTAATAACCATTCCTTCCAGGTGTAGTTCAATTTTCTTTCTTTCATAAATCCATTCCATACCAACTGGTCTTGAACCTTCCTCTCTCTTCTGTTTTACTATATGGGCTCATGAGAGAACGTGCATGTGTGTGGAGATGTTTTGCATTAACTAGGTATGAATTTTGTCTCCTGAAATACATCGACAGATTCTGTGTGGTAAGCTTAGTTAAAGTTAGGAAATAATCCTAGAGATTAAAAGTGAAGCAAATTCATTTATTCCATATTTGGGGCTTTCAAATAGCAATTCACCTGCGTCTAAATACGTTCTTCATGTGCTGGAACTATCCACTGTTACACCTATCAACCAAGAAAAACATTTGTAATAATTTCATTGCTTTGATATGTCAGATTATTTTTCATTTGAGACTTAAAAAATACTCCCTTGAAGTAAATGGAAAGTATGTATAACCTTGGTAAAAATGTCTTTGATATAAAATGACCATGTCAGTTAATTTGTCTTTTGTTTTGATGCTAGAAAATATATAGACTTATGCCTATTTCTTATTTAATTAACTTAGTTGGGAGGAACGTAATATAAATGTAGTCTAGGTCTGTGATATGAGCTTACAATAAATATTTTTTATGAGTGGGGAAAATATTAAGGTTATGCCTAAGATGAGACAAAATGTGTTTGTAGTAAAAGCAGGGCAACTATTGAGACTCTGAGAATAGCAACTAAATTGGAACTAGACAATTTCTAACCATGTGTTTTAGACAATAACATACTTTGGACAAGACAATTTATTCCACATCTTTTTCTAATTTTGCTCAGGCTTTATTAAATGTCTGGTGTATGTTAACATAGCATCCCTTTCGATAACAGAAAAAATTATAAAAATGATGATTAAGGACAAAGGAAATGACATCCGTGAAGGAGCAGCTATTCAAAATAAAATCAAAATGCATTTTAAAGTTCCTCTGCATGGCAAAATTATTATTTTTTGTTTGATTGCCCCTCTCCCTAACATTTCAGTGACTTAGAAAGGCTTCTTGTCACTTTTTATTGTTTTAAACAAAACTATCACTTTCTATGCTCCTTAGAGTAGAATGGGAAAACTAGCCAAATTTCACGTTTAGCTTTAGAAGTGCTCTAATGTAGGAAACTTTGTATCCATTCTGTGAACCTTGGGACGCGGACATACACCCCTGGGCGATGAGGCAGTGCACACTGGTATCCAAACGACGTCACACCAGCAAGGAACCACCTGTTGTTTTCTTGGCACATTAACGGTCCTCCTGAATCCCCCTAAAGAGTGAATGGCAAAATAAAATGGTAGATACATGGTCAATTGATATACATATATAAAATTGCTTTTAATGAATCAATTAAAAAAAGATCCCCAAATACTATTTAACTGTGAGTATCTTGTCTCACTTTATATATTGTTACACTTTGACTCTAGGTCAGGAATGAGAACCCTTTTGTCTCCAAAAAGGAGACAGAGAAACTATGATAATGAAGACATAATTTATATTTTTTTATGATACACTTTTTTTTTTTTTGAGACAGAGCCTCAAGCTGTCCCCCTGGGTAGAGTACCATGGCATCACAGCTCACAGCAGCCTCCAACTCCTGGGCTCAAGCGAGTCTCCCGCCTCAGCCTCCCAAGTAGCTGGGACCACAGGCGCCCGCCACAACGCCCGGCCATTTTTTTGGTTGCAGCTATCATTGTTGTTTGCGGGCCCAGGCTGGGGATTCGAACCCGCCACCTTAGGTGTATGTGGCTGGCGCCTTAGCCGATTGAGCCACAGGCACCGAGCCTATGATACACTTTTGTAGTAAGAGTTTTCCTGCTTTAATTATGGCATTTGATTGACACCTAAGAAATTCTCTAAAGCACAGCTAGGAAAAGGATCCGATAAAATATATGAGTCAGTCATTTTAGATCTAAGTATCATGAAGGACTTTGTGGAAAAGACAAATTATTCCACAAAATTCTTTTCAGAAAAATTAAAATTCACATCAATGATTACAGTTCTTTTAGGTAGCATTAACTATTTGGCACTCAACATACACTGTCAAATTTGAAGCTTTGACATTTCAACTGAAATAGACAAATCTATGGTGTACTTTCTAGTGATAGGAACACACGTTTTCATCTGAGATTTCAAACAATTGAAGAAATGTTTTTAATTTTCACAAACATTAATTATAACAGATCCTAGTAAAATTAATTGCATAGCTTTTTATTTGAAAAATTCCTGTGTAATGCAAGGATAATGCAAATGTGTAGTATCATTATGTAACGACACAAATTGGCAAGTATTTTCCCCATGTTAATTATGCAAATATTTTTAATTAATATTTTTAATATTTATGAAGGAATTTAAAGTTTTCTATACTTTGCTTAAAATCACTGGTATAATAAAAGATCTCTAGCAAATATGCTGGGAGACCTTTCGCCTGATCCTTTACCATCTTCAGGCAACTGTAGTTGAGGAAAAAAAAATGCAATCTACCTTTTTTTCTCTTCCATACTGAGGAACACAAATTGCATTGGCAAACACAGCTTACCAGTATCTAGGTGTAACAAAGATGTTTGAAAACAGGCACTGTGATTTTTATTTCTGCATCGTAAGTCCTTAGTTTGTAATATGGTTTCAGACATATTTACAGAACAGTATACAGGCTCCTGGTGCGTTTTGTAAGATTTGGAAATTATTAAAAATAAACTTTAACTGTTGAGTATTTTTCAAAGGAGTCATTTGGTAATAGACAAGAGGATCCAGACACAGCATGTTTTAACTTATCCTGCGCATACTGGGACTTAAGGACCCCGCAGCCCACTGTAGCTGTCTCCTGGGTGGTCATCTGGCTGGGAGACCTAGGTCTGTTTCCATCATTTCCCACCATCTAACCATGCCACTTCAGTTCAGTTCTGTAACTTTTCCCTGCCTTAATTTTCTCATCTGTTCAATAAAGGTATTTCCTTTTTCCACTATCTCAGAGATTTGTAACTATGTCAAGAATATGTATGAATGCCTAGAATGTAAAGCATTAGCTTTCTATTTCCAGTTAGATGCTATACATACAAAACAAAATCATCACTACTTTCTTTGACTATCTGGGTGTAAAGGTTGGTTGGTGAAAATGATTGTTTAAAATAGTAATTCTCAAATTTTAACATGCATCAGAATCACCTGGAGGACTAAACCAGATGCACGTTGTTAGACTCCAACTTTACATTTTCTGATTCAACGGGTGTGATGGGAAGGACCTGAGAATTTGCATTTCTCCCAAGTTCTGGGGTGACACTGATCTGCTGGACTAGAGGCTAAGCTTTGAAAGCCACTTGTATAGAATATGGATCAGAATAGCTAGTAGAGCGTCAGTTATTGGGTTTTATGTAGAGAAGCCATTCTCTAGCCACTCATCTAGACAGTTGCCTCCAAAAGACAAGTCTTTGGTGAGCCAGAAGACATTCAAGAAGCTCTGAATAACCTTATTGTGAATTCTTTGCCATTATATGGCTAAACAAATAATGCTTCAAAGAACTTACTTAAATAATGCATCAATAATCGCATGTTCACAGCTTTAAATAATGCACTCTTATCAGTTAGTGCTCTTATAAAACAAAGTATTAAAGTTGAACAAAGAAAAGCATGGGAAAATCTGGAGTATCGATTATTCAATTAAGATAACATTATATTACACAAGGTATTGCCTTGTGTGGGAGCTCTCTTACTTGCTAATGAATAACAGACTCTAGAAATTAGAGCCAACTAGATTTCAGAGCTCTGGCATGAGTTAATGGCTTAATGTAAGACTAACATCGATAGTATCAGCTGTCATATTTTCTGCCTAGTGTCTGAGGTGTCTGCTACCCAGTCCTCATTAACTGTAATTGAAGTTGTGCAGTTGATTTTCCTCCTACACAATAATTCTATAAATCTCCCCCTAAGTGGCAATGTATCTTACCTTTAGCACACTTTTCATTTTAATAGGGAAGTATGAGATCCAGGGATAAATTTTAAACAAGAAGAAAACTATTGGATTTGTCTTGAATGAGCAAATGTTTATCAAAGTATAATAAACTGAGAGTTTAACATGACTTGAGACATTGATGGAACATATACAGACTATTTGCCTAAGTGTCTGTTGAAAAATCTTGTCATATATTGTTATTATGACATCTAGGTACTTATACATGGAACGCTTTAGCATGAAATCATTTTTCTGCTACATATGAACTGCTACTTCTGCATTTGAAAATTATTTGTCAGGCCCATAATGCTATCAGCACTAATCTAATCTAATTCAGTGAATGTTGATGCATTGATATTTTATTAATTTTCAAATACAAAAAAAAATGTGCTAGGAAATGTATTTTCTAAGCCTCATAATAAAACCTGCTAATATTTTTGATGCTCACATGGGGTCTTAGGCATATTTTCTCATTTAAACCTCTCAATAAACCCCAAGTAACTTGCACCAAGTCTGACTGGTAAGTCAGGATCACTTTAAACTAGATCGCAAAAGTGTCGTCTGAACACAGAGTCCACGGTCTTAATGACCACCACCATGCTGCCCCCCCAAAAGATTCTTAAAATCTAGCAGAATTTATTTTTTATTTCTTCAGTGAATGTGGATTTCTGTGAACTAATAAGTAGATAACATTATTTCTTGATAGTAAGACATTGTTTCAATGAAGGTAGGAGGTGGATGACAGGCTTCTTTTCTTTTCTCTGATGGTCATGCAAGTTATTGACCTTTCAAATTTATTGGTGTATTGTCATTACTACTGCAGAAAGTTCATGTTATAATATCTACAAAATAAAATGTAATAGATAATATAAAAATTCTAGTATAAGGATTCCAGAGTCAGGGGTATGGCAAACTGCCAAGGAAGTTCTTTATTTACCTCCACACGGTCAGCTGTGACCTGTCTCTAAGTAGATTATCCAAGTTTTTTCTTTTTTTCCTTTAGAAATAAGGTCCTTAGATACTTGTACTATACTCTAAACTCAGGAATGATATTAAGATCCCCATAAACCAAATTGGTCCCCAGGTCTGTTATCTTTGTTTAACTTTGCACATGGGTTTTAAATGATTGGAAATTTGAAAATAAATGTCTTTAGGTGAGGTCCTCGCTTTCTGTCTCAGCCCAGATCCAGGACTCTGTATGTTAGCCGGCTACCTCCTACATTCAGATATTACACTTATTCTCTAAAGACATCTGGTTTGTAACCTTGTTTTTAGTATTAGTTTTGTTTGTAATTTCAGGTCCACATAGGAGTTCTATGCGAATAGGCAAAAAGAGAACAAACAAACAAATAAACAACAACAAGAAAAACAAACAGTTTTGTAAAAGAAGAGGTGAAATTAGAAACCTTGATGATTTCCTTACCTGTAAATTCTTATTAATCAATGAAACCATTATATAGGAAAGCTTGTGGACGTGTAGAGGGAGCAGTTTTATGTAGTTACCTGACAGGTATCTGTTCCCCCTTCTTCATAGCCTGCACATATCATATTTTCGGTGATGTTATATTCTTGCATCTGTTGTTGGCATTTCTCATTTGATAGAAGAGGAACTTCAGCTTCTTGCAATATGTTTGCAGTAGGACCTGCTCAAAATGGACACTGCAGTCAGCCAACCAGAAGTAATCAGCATACGTCCTTTAATGAGACACCGTCCATCTTATCTATTCCAAAATTTCACACTCATTATCAAGCACTCTGTGTATGTATAATGGAACTAAATATTAAACCTTTGCACTTTAAAGCTCTTACTAAAGCCCATCTGTAGATTTTTTACCAAATGGATAATAGCAAAGCTCTTCTTTCTTTACTAAAGGGCTGGTAGCAATAGTGGATTAGACTACATGGTTTTTAGCATCTTCAGTAGGTTTAAACAGTTACAGCATTACTCATGAAAGAAAATCCTGCCGACACAAAGAGTTTCATTCATGGAAATCAGCAACAGCTCAGAAATCGAGAAGAGTTTTTCATTTGGCACCTGAAGAGGTGCTGCCTCCCAGATGATGCCATTCAGCTTCTTTGTGGTGCTGTGTGGGTGAGCAGGTGCACACTGAGCAGAGGACAAAGCTCACATGAACTGTGCCCTCGTCTAGGGGCAATCAGCTTGGCATCCACATGCAAGTGAAAAGAAAAGAGGCATTTTTTTAAAGTAGAGTGTGCATCCCTCCTTTTACAAAATGATTCATCCACTGAAAGTATGAATCTCTGTTTGCTGAAATACTAATCCCAAGAGAGATATGAAAGCAGGTGTCTAGTGCCCAAGAAAAGGCATGTGATAAGCACTTTCTAATAATTAGCATTTCTATTTGGTTCCTCAAGAGAGGTAGAAAGTTGAGGGTAATTTAGTACATTTGACAGCCAGTACTGTTACAAAACTGCACGCAACGTCATTTCCAGGTAAGTTTAATCCATTCACTAAAACTATTGAAAAAACAATGTGTGTGTGTGTGTGTGTAATGTGTGTTAAGAGAGATTTAGGTGCAAGAAAACATGTCAGACTCAGTGGTTTGTTGGTGAATGTGTAGCATTGGCTCTCTGGAAAAAATGAAAGCCCCAATGTGTCTTTTTCTCATTTGGTGTAAACACTCCCACCATGTCAATTTCGAGGTACCAGCATAACAGTGAACAGGAAGTGTATATTACTAGACAACTTTCCAAATTTGACAGTGGACTTAGTTAAAGAAATGAGTTGGAAGGACAGAAATGGAAGATAAAATTAAACATCTCACTCTTATCCTTCCTTGATCAAACAAAGATCAAGTTTGGGCTGGTAGACTTTAGGTTTTATGGTAAAGAACAAAGCCATTTTTTTTCCTGCTTGGCAATGAATTAAAAATTTATTTCATAGATAATGAAACTCTTTGGTGAAGGAGAATTTGAGTAGTGTTCTTATATTTAATATTTATTTGTCAACATAACATACCATGATCATATTCCAGGATACATACCACACACACACACACACTTCAATAATTTTAAGTTTACTGATTGGCTAAATTTGCCCAAGTAACATCACCTCACTTCTTCCTAGTGAACAATATTTTCTTTGATTTTCTAACTAATTAGTGTAATATACTCAAAAGATGGGAAACTTGGATTTTATCAAAATAAGTATATGGTAATCATAAGACAGAGTTCATACAACTATCAAAATTGCCATAACTCAAGAAATATTTAAATGTGACATGGTCATCTATTCCTAAATGAAGTTGATCTCAGAGATTTTTTTTTTCCTGGCTCCATAGCCCTCTTAGAGACTTTTTAAAGTCAATTAAATATACATCTTTAGTATCAATAAGTAAATGTGCCCTACATTTATTCAGCTTTAAAAAACCCTGAAAAACAGAAGATACATTTCCTATGGAATACAGAGTCTCAAATTTTGTTATTGGGTAATTTGCTTTTGAAGAGTCTACATCGTGGTCATAAAATGTCTTTTAGATTGAAGTCTGAAAGAGAAAATATCTGTCGAGGAATCATTTTTACTGTTTAAGTCTCAAATTTAATAAATCATGACATTTTTCAAGTGGAAGAAATATAAGAATATACAGTCTTTGACTTCAATACACTTAATGGACAGTAGACAGGAGGCATTTTCAGCAGTATAATGTAATTGCTGTGGCAAACCTTTGTCAGACTTATCAGGCAAGAATTTGACTTAGAGCTTTCTGGAAAAGGATATTTTAGCTGTGAGTACTTTGAATCTGAAACTCTGTACCTGTCCACAAGATTTTGTACATTTTTCATCTCAAATACCATTAGGACTTTTAAGCATCATGGCTGTAATCTGTTGAGAATACAGAGGTCAGGTCCTCCTAATGGACTGTAGGGCCCTTCGTTTTCACTTTATCACTAAAGCAAACTCTATCTGAGGTGGGGTATTCCAGTCAGGAATTCCATAGTTAATGAACCTTGTGGTTACACTCAGAGGTAATGAAGTACTGAAATACTTTGTTTCTTTAAGAAAACGTGTTTGATTATCTTTAATTTGCATATGTTTTGTGTTTGGAAAACATGCTATCAAGTGATGTGAGGAGGTGAATGGTAAATCAATCTATATTCCACAGTGTAAAGTGCATGCCATTTCTAAGTCTTCTGTCAATGGGAAGAATTAGGATTTTGAAGATAGAAAGAATTCCCTTCTTTTAAGGAATGTGATTTATGAGGCCTTTATATTATAAATAAAGATAATTTTATTGATTTGGGAAATGTGATAGGTAATAATTTGGCTTTTGATGAAACTTCATGTCCTTTACAAAAATAAATTACTATAATCTGTGGCTATATTTATCTTAACAGATGTAGATTTTCCTTTTATCAGAATGTTTATAAAACCAAAATTAGATCCTGAGATTGGGAGACAGGTAAATTCCCTTTTAAAAAGATTATACATTTTAACAATGTTGATTCTTGCCAGCAATGAGCATGGTATGTTTTTCCATTTGTTAACATCCTCAGCTATTTCTTTTCTCAGAGATTCACAATTCTTTTTATAGGGATCTTTCACGTCTTTTGTTAAATGAATTCCCAGATATTTCATCTTCTTTGGCACTACTGGGAATAGAGTCCTTGACTATATATTCAGCTTGACTATTGTTGGTATATATAAAAGTCATTGCATTTGTAAGTATTGATTTTGTATCCTGAGATGCTTCTGTGTTCCTTGATTACTTCTAAGAGTTTTGTAGAGTTGAGTCCTTGGGATTTTCCATGTATAAGTATCATATCATCCACGAAGAGTTAGAGTTTGATCTCCTCTGATCTTATACTCTTGATCGCCTTCTCTTGCTTGATTGAGACGGCTAAGACTTCCAATACTATGTTAAGTAGCAGTGGAAACAAAGGGCAACCTTACCTAGTTCCAGGTCTGAGGGGAAATATTTTCAATTTTACTCCATTCAGTATGATATTAACTGTGGGTTTGCTGTATATGGATGGCCTCTATTGGTTTCAGAAATGACCCTTGTAAGCCTATTTTCTTGAGTGTTCTGATCATGAAAGGGTGCTGGATATTATCAAAATACAATCCCTATTAAAGCACAATTGTCATACTTTAAGGAACATGAAAAAAATAGTGCTTTGTTTTATATGGAATCAGAAAAAACCTCAAATAGCCAATACATTACTCAGAAATAAAAACGAATCAGGAGGTATCATGTTTCCAGACTTTAGGCTATATTGTAAATCTTTAGTGATCAAAATAGCCTCATACTGGCACAAAAAATAGAGGGGTAGATTTATGGAACAGAATAGAGAACCAAGAGATGAACCCAGCTATTTTTGTCATTTGAACTTCAATAAGCCTATCAAAAACATTCACTGGCTGAACTGGTTAGTGACCTGTAGAAGAATGAAACTGGACCCTCATCTCTCACCATTAACAAAAGTTGATTCTCATCGAATAAAAGATTTCATCTTAAGACATGAAACTACAAAAATATTAGGACAGAGTGCAAGGAAAATGCTTGAAGAAATTGGTCTGGGAGAATTTTTTATGAGGAGGACCCCCCAGCAATTGAAGCAACACCAAAAATATATTACTGGGATCAGATCAAGCTAAAAAGCTTCTTCACAGCCAAGAGCACATTAAGTAAAGCAAACAGACAGCCTGCAGAATGGGAAAATATATTTTCAGATTATGCTTCTGACAAAGGTCTGATAACTAGAATCCACAGAGAACTCAAACTAATCAATAAGAAAAGAACAAATAACTCCATTTCTATGTGAGCAAGAGAATTGAACAGAAACTTCTCTGAAGAAGACAGGTGCAAAGCCTATAAACAAATGAAATGAAAAAATGCTCATCATCTTTAATCATCAGAGAAATGAAAGTCAAAACCACTTTGAAATATCATTTAACACCAGTAAGATTAGCATCTTAACAAAATCCTAAAACTCAGGTGTCGGCATGGATGCAGAGGGAAGAGAACACTTCCACACTGCTGGTGGGAGTGTAAGCTAATACAACCATTTGGAAAGAAGTTTGGAGAATATTCAAGGAACTAAAAGTGGACCTACTATTTGATCCTGCAATTCCTCTACTAGGTATATATCCAGATGATCAAAAATCATTTTACAACAAAAACATTTGCACCAGAACGTTTATTGCAGCCCAATTCCTAATTGCCAAGTCATGGAAGCAGCCCAATTCCCATCAACTCATGAATGGACTAGCAAATTGTGGAATGTGTACACCATGGAATACTATGCAGTCATACAAAGATGGAGACTTCACATCTGTAATGTTTACCTGGATGGAGCTGGAACGTGTTCTTCTTAGCAAAGTATCTCAAGAATGAAAAAAAAGGTATCCAATGTACTCAATACTACTATGAAATCAGTATACAATCACCTACACATTCATAGAAATGGTAAAACATAACTATAGTCCAGAAAGAAGAAGAGAAGAGAAGGAAGGGGGAGGGAGTAGGGGAGGATAAGAGGAGGGAGGATATTTAGGGGGAGCTCACCTAATGTGCATAATGCAATGATACATTTCAAAAATATTAAGAATAGAGTATCACAACAAAAAAATTTGCGAGGGGATGGTTATGTTAATCAGTTAGATGTAAGCGTTCCACATTGTATAGAAAATCAGTGCATTGTACTCCATAAATGCACATAGCATACTTTTTACTCTTAGGCCTTTTATTTCTTTTGGGCGTGATAATTTACCTTGATGTATAAGTCTCCCCCAACCAGCAATAAAACACATCCTTCCTGGGGGAAACACTTGATTCTCTTCTGGTAAACAAATAGGTTGTATATAATCTGGAAAAGAAAAAAAAAAGAAAACAAACAAAAATAAAAGTAGATAAGACATATGTGCATGTATAGCTAGTTTTATTTAATTTATTTTTTTAAGAGACAGTCTCACTTTCCATGCTTAGTAGAGTGCTGTGCCATCACAGCTCACAGCAACCTCCAGCTCTTGGGCTTAGTTGATTCTCTTGCCTCAGCCTCCTGAGTAGCTGGGACTATAGGCACCCATTACAACACTGGCTATTTTTTTTTTGCAGTTTGGCTGGAGCCGGGTTCGAACCCACCACCCTCAGTATATGGGGCTGGTGCTCTACTCACTGAGCCACAGGCACCACCCTATAGCTAGTTTTAAATATCAATTATTTTCAATATTTAATCTAAAAATCTTATATTTTTGTTTCATCCAATTTGAACATTTTCAGACATCAGTATTAGGAGAAAGAGGCACTTCAGAGAAACATTTCTTTGGCAATATATTGCTGATGGCCTTTTAGGGTTCTCTATGAAGTCTCCTAATTGCTTTTTAATATGCAAATAATATCTTATTCTAGAGTTAATCACTTGGATTTTAGTTTTAAAGAATCATGGCACTCATAAAAAGAAGATGGAGATTTTGTATCTCCTTTTATTTTTTTTTATTAAGTCATGTATATGTAGATCATGAATACATTTATGCCTTTGTGAGATTCAATGTGTTGATTATTTGTACAAATTGGGATGCTTACATCCTACTAATTAACATAGCTTTCACCTCATTCACTTAATCACAGTGGTTTTTTTTATAATTTTTTTTTATTAGATCGTAATTGTGTACATTAATTCTATCATAGGATACAGTGTGTTGCTTCCATATGCAGTTTGGAAAACTCTCATCCAACTGGCTAACATAGCCATCATGTCTTTCTCATAATTGTTGTGTTAAGACA
>CAUYQV010134411.1:0-10580 GCA_963574575.1 Galagoides demidoff | reverse complement strand
TGTAAAACAGCTGCAGGAAGACTCAAGAAATGGGTATAACGGAGACAGCACAAGCCATGCAAAGACACAGAACACAGGAGAGAAGAGCCTTTCATGGCCTGAAATTTTCTACCTTGCCCTTCCTATAAATGGCATCACTACAAGATCATACCAAGATGTTTACCTGTCTTTTGTTTATACCCCAAAGATGATGTCACTTTGTACATGAAGAGAGATTGACAATAAGAAAAGAAATGTCAGAGAGAAGTTTAACATATTAGCCTATACGACTAAAAGTCACAAGAATTTATAGGGAAGCTTCAAACTTCCTCTTTTCTCCCTCTAGAGTTTGTATAATTTTCGTTCATGAAATGAAGTGAGTAGAGATTAATGAGACAAAAACAAAACAAAACGGATTATGTGCATAGGCACAAGAACCACACAAAGTCTGAAACCCCAAGAAGGACGAGATGACTGATGTTTTCATACCAGAAGGAATAGAAGCTTTGGAGCTTCTTAGGAGGTGGTGACAAGTTATAGGAAAATGAGGGAAGGAAAGGCAAAAGCTATCGTGTTATACAGATAGTCTCCTCGCTAACATCCCTCAGAAAGAAGCAGTGACTGCCTGTGGTCATCTCTATCTTAAGAGTTGTCAGACCTTTATCCACAGAGATAAAAGTATAAATGGGGATCCTGATCCCCACTGAATCTACTGTTTACTAAGGTCTATAGATAAAACATTCCTTTGCAAAAGGACAGCTTTTCAGAGATAATACCATTTGCAGTTTCCTGGAGTTGGATAACTCAAAATAAGTAAAAGTAGTATATCCCTGGGTGGCATATTCTTCCCTGCCCCCCAAAAGGAGGCCAAACTATACTATTATTCTTAATATAAGAGTAATAGCATATACAGTCTAGTTATAAAATGTTGTTGTACCTATTTTTAAGCATAACTGAACCACTAAGTATTCACACACAGTGTTTATTTTGTTAAATATTGTTTTTTGTTTCCACTGTCATAGTGAATTCCTTTTCAGGACTTTCTCTCATTTCTGATTTGTATCAGGGGAGAAGGAAAAAGTGAATGGTTTGGAGGTTATGTAAGAAATGTTTTACATAAACTGAGCCTTGTGAATGTTGTTTTACTTTCAAGATTGCTGCCCCTTCACATTCTCTGATATCCTTCTGAGTGTATCACCAATTTCCATCAGCACTTAGGATACTCTGTTACTGTTCACACTGAATAAGTTCCCAAAAATGGTCACCAAGAGGTTTGACAATCATTCTGGAAGTCAGACCCAGAGAAATAAATTGGAAGGCAATCCTCCTTAAACTACTCTGCAAGCAGCAATCAAGGCTTTTTTTTCCTCTCATTTTTCAGCACATCCTAGAAGCTTAAGAAAGAGAGGTGGCCCAGAAAACCCCCATGCCATAGGCACTGAGAAAGAGACACAAAGATAATAGTTTCTGTCACAGAACAGAACAGTCTGTGATGGCTTTTCTGCAGGAGTTATACAAGTGAGGCTAACACACTCTGTGTGAGCTCTACTGCTTGCCTCTGACGCTGAGATGCAGAGAAGCTCATGAATACTTAGTCCCAGCAACTGCAGCAGCTGCCAGACTCCTCAGAGAGAAGACGTCACATCTGTCTTCAGTGTAGCCACAGGTAATAGCAAAACAGGAGAAATGTGCTGGCCCATGCTGGGTTCCCATCTCCAGGTGATCCTCCCAGGCACACACGGTCAACATCGATGAAAGCTAGTTCACTCACTTGCTCTGGGCTTCTGCTATTATATCTATTATTTTTTTTAGTTGATTTTAATTTTTTCTGCTTGGCTATACTGTGTGGTTGGTAACAAATTTAAATGGCATTTGTTGGAATAAAGTAGGAACAGTTAAGAATAGTCATGGATGTATTGTGGTATACTTGGAAACTGAGGCATGGCATTGGGTGTTCCACTACAATTTCAGTCAAATTTCATTCTAAAACAAAACAATTCAGTGTTTTAAGAGACACAGAAAGCAGTCATCTGACTAACGGAAGTTTCAGTTAATGAAAAAACTGAGAATCTGTGTGTATTTTATGACTTCGTGAAACAGGAGTTAGTGTCTGTCACAATTACCTAAATTTACTTCTTTAAAATACTCATATTTGTACCCTGAGCATGTCAGTAGAGTCAGAAAAATCTAAAACACAAAAAAACTAAAAGAATCATTGTTGCAAGGGACCTAGGTAGACAGAGATGGCAGAAGGGACAGCTTCAAGAGATATGAAATAGCAGAGAGGAAAGAGATAAAGAAGAGGAAAGCAAGAAGATGAGTACAATTAGCATGAAAGCTCTAAGATCTGACCTTTTACCATGATCATAGCTCAGCTACTGGAATGCAGCTGAACTAGTTTAATTGGCTCAGCTGACATCAGTGTAGACACAGAACACGGATAAATGTGAACAACATTGGTCCCTTCTCATGTTCCAATCAGTTGGTAGCCCAAAGAGACAACACAATGGCTGATTTAGATGCCATAGAAATAAATATTCTCCAATTATGACAAAATAATTAGACTGTTTCTCAAGCCCATTCCATCTGCCACTTTCAGTGTTTCAACAAAGAGGAAACAACAAATGCTCTTTCCAAAGTTACCTTGAGAGCCTGGACTTTCTGAGAAGCACTATTGTGATAAGAAGAGGGTGGAATTTGGGGTCCAAAGAGGTGTGATGAAAGCGCACTTCTTTCAACAGAAGAAGAGTGTGCACTGAGGAAGTGATTTTAGCAATAACTTTTTATTAATCTGCAAAACGGGATTAAAAACTTCTGTTAAGAGTAAATGAGGAGAAACACATGCTGTCGCTGTGTAGCTGAGTAGAAGCCTAAAAGGGGGAGTAAAAAGGTGGATTCTGTGGCTATGTAGTGGGGGACATAAAGCCTTTCTGACTGAAAAACATTATTCTACCAGTGTATTAGAGTGGATGGATTTAGTGTTTCAAAGTTGTTCACAAAAGATGAATATGCGGAACTTACTGCAATATGCTATAATTGCCCAGAAAACTCAATACTGCCTTCTAAACTTATTTTAAGAAGCAAAATTATGACCAGAAAGGCATTACCTGGACAAGAAATTAGGGGCAGGGGGAAGATGTTTTATATGTTCCAATTACCATGTTTTGTGACACCTAGTTACAAACAAAACAAAGAACAGCAACAACAATAAAAAAAAACTCAGTTCCATTGTTTCTCTACAGAATTGCCTTGAGACTAAAATATTTGCATTGCATTGCCCAAGGCCCTAGTCTTTGAATAGGTACTCTCTCTCTCTCCAACTTGACTCCACTTCTTTTGTTTTTTTCTTTGGTTCTCCTCCAAAGCCCTGATCTCTGATTAACAGTCTTAATTTAAAAGAGGATGTTATACATACATTCACTTAAAAAGTGAATTTTGAAATTAGGCATACCCAGTTTTACCCAGCTATGCTGACTACAAGTTTTAACACTGAAAAAATAACAATTACTATTTCCCTGAGTTTCTTATACATAGCATGTATGGAATGCTTTTAATAACCATACCTACCTCATAAGTCTGTTTTTAAATAATTAGTAAAATGTCATTTGTCTTCTGTTTTTGTTCTATTCTTGTTCCCAATTCTGTGAATTAGTAACCTTGAGTTTACGGAGATTAAATGACTTTGCTGATACTACTAGCACACTAAGCACACGACTCAGGATTCAAACACAAAGCCAGGACTCCAAAGCCCCCAGCACCCCCGCCAGTGGGCAAGGCGACTGGCTACTGTATGAAGCCTTTTACTGTGGAAAACCGATGCATAAAACCTGTGGACTCTGCCTACCAAATTTAGTGAGTCAGTCTACACATTTTTTGTCACCAGAGATAGGTTTCAAGGAAGACAACTTTTCCACAGATGGAGCGGGGTTCGAAAGGGTGGTTTCGGGATGTTTCAAGTGCATGACATTTATCGTACACCTTATCTCCATTATCATTCCTTTGTGGTATATAATGAAATAATTATACAACTCACCATGATGCAGAATTAGTGGGAGCACAAAGGTTGTTCGACGACTAGACAAGCCCAGCGTAGCATCACGGCCTCGGGGTCAGGGCCTCCGGCAGCGCCTCCGCACCAGGAACACCGGGTAGCCCCGGCACATGCGCAGTTCCAGGGGGCCGTGTTCCCGTGACAATCCAGCCCATCCCCCACCCCACCTCCCGCAATCCATCTGCCAGGAGGCGGAGCTCAGCAAGTATGTGGGAGGTGGAGCTCCGCGGGGATATGGACGATTGCTAGCTGCTTAAACCTAGAAATACGTAGGATTTTGCACTCCCTCTCCCGCTGATCATCCTGCTGTGTGGCCAGGTTTCTAGCAGGCCCCAGACTGGTACTGGTCCACAGCCTGGGGGTTAGGGATTGCAGTAGTAAGGGATATGGTGGGAAAAAATGTCTCCTGCTTGGTATTGTCCTCAGTGAAAAAATCATCCTGTCTTTTCTGTTGCACCTGTATGTTTTCATCCTAAACTCCCTTATTTTTACTACTCTCTTTTGACATATTTTTGCCGTGATTGAGAAAGCACCCCTCCTACTTATAATGAAAAGAAACCGTGTATGTGTGATGTTTGAGAAATTCCATTTTAGTATTAAATAAACTCCACTTTCCTCAGATTAACAGAGGTATGACAAAAATATCTCCCGCTGATCTCTCCCTCAGGTCATCCCTAATCATCTCTGCTCTCTGGCCCCCAAATGTGTTTTTTAAATAAGATATCCCGATGGTGAGCTCCAACAAATCATCCCGATGGTGAGCTCCAAGAAATTTGTGCACATAATCATAATTCACATAAAACAATCCGGCTGAAATCTGATCCTTCTTGGCCAGCTTTCTCCCAAGCAGTAGGCACACTTTTGCTTCTGTGCTTGGCTTGCTTCCTTTTGGGCTTTGGCCTCCATCTGGGGAGAAATCCTCTCAATATAAAGAATTCTCTGTAGTGTATTAAGAAATGTTTGCTGGCCGGGCATTGTGGCGGGCACCTGTGGTCCCAGCTACTTGGGAGGCAGAGGCAGGAGACTCGCTTGAGCCCAGGAGTTGGAGGTTGCTATGAGCTGTGATGCCATGGTACTCTACCCAGGGGGATAGCTTGAGGCTCCATCTCAAAAAAAAAGAAAAAAAAAGAAAAAAGAAGAGAGAACATGAATGGAATATGAGGAATTGAGGGTAGACATTATTAGAGGTTGAATTGTATCACCCCATGAAACAAATAATATGTTGAAGACCTAGCCTAATACCTCAGAATGTGACCCTATTTGTAAAAAGGATCTTTACAGGGGCAATCAAGTTAAAATGAGGTAAATTGGTTAGACTCAATCCAGGATGATTGCTGACTTATTAAAGGGAAGTTTGGACACAGCCAAAGGCATACACAAGGAAGACAATATGTGGACCATCTCTAACTCAAGAAACATATGAAACTGCCGGAAGCCAGGAGAGGGGCATGGAACAAATTTTCTCTCATGGCCCTCAGAAGGAACCACACTGCTGACACCTTGATCTCGGAATTCTACCTCCAGAACTTTGAGATAATAACTGTTGCTGAAGCCACCTACTTTGTTACACAGCATTCTTTGGAAAGGACTTGATCATTTTTGAAACCTAAAAGGAAGAATACCTAACACAGATTCTGATTCAGTTCCCTCCCTTCTTCTCTCCTTACCTGTCAGTCTATGAAGCATGTTTTTGACCACTGGGTAATCTTCAGGAAGATCATCCTCTGAGTTAGATGACTTGGGTGTTGGGACATCAAATCTAGAGAGATGAGGGGGAAGGGTCAGGAAATCAGTAGATAGTAGATAGCCCTCTGCGCTCTCTGATGCTTATGTCCCCATCACTACCCCACTCACATCTCTGAAGCAGGAAGCACTAAGGCCACACCCTAGGAAACCTGCCTGTGACTGGGAACAAATATGGGGCCCCAGTGGGAAAGTGATGGCTATAGTAGCTGGCAATGAAAAGAAAGGAATAGTAACATTGGAACTCACCGCCTCCATGTCTTCCTTATATCCTGAGTTGGGCAGAAAAAAAACATGATATGAGCTCTCAGCTTCATACTGTGGGATGCCTTCACCCACCTTCTCCTCAGGTGAGCTCCTTCTGAGTTCATGATGTCTCACACCACCTCTCAGCATGATCTCACCTCCACATCCCCTGTGCTCCTTTCCCCTCTCATCTACCTTCCCCTTTAATGACCCATCCTTCCTTTCCAGCCCTACTTTTTCCTCATCCTCTTAACTTCACCTCCACTAACCATCTTCTCTCCATTTCCTAGGGGTTCTCAATTTCCCTTCCCCAACCTCATCCATGCCTGTTTCTTTCGCAGAGTACTTGCCTTCCTCTGCTGCTTCCTCAGCCCTGATTCTGTCTTCTTCAGGGGCCCCACCCTTTATCCTTACCCTCATTCTTGAGTGTAGCCCAGACAAATGTCTGTCCTCTTTCACACACTCACCCCCCAACACACACACCAAACGCACACCCAGAGCCCTTGGGCAAAGGGTTAGTATATAAAAGCCTTACAATAAAACCGCTTCCCCTCTTGCCATAAAAGCCTGGTGGCGTTTATAGGGCTCTTTGCTTTATATCTCTCTAGCCAGGCCATTGAGGCAGCTGGGCTCGCGTGTGTCTCAAGAGGCGCAAAAAACCCGCAGGGATGCCACAGAAGCCAGGAGAGGGCGCTCGATGGTCCCCGTCCCTCCGCCCCCGACTCCTCCACTGCATTGTCCCGCGCTGAGGGCTGGAATAGGCCAGTATGGTAGTGAGGGGTAGAGAAGAAAGACAATTTACCTAATTAATGCCAATTACACCTGTACTAATTAGGTCTATGAAGACTTCAAAAGGGCGGAAGCAAGACCCAAGACCGGCTTGGCTGCTGGGGAGAAGCCAGTTGGTGTCCCAGACGCCTGGGGGTCGGGTAAGGGAAAGGGGTTGGCCAAGGAGCCTGGGCCCAAGAGAGGCACGTGTAGGTAGGTGATAAAGCTGGCACGTGAGGAAGAACAAGAAGCCCCAATGGCTATTCTCCCGACCTTGCTTCCGTCCGTCGCGCCCTTGCTTGGGGCCTTGGGAGGAGCCAATAATAACAATAACAAACTTCACACAGCTCAGCTAGAGCCTGAGTCTGGGGACCGACCCCATGACGCTACAGGGGCGTTTGGATCTGCTCCCCACTTCCTTCCTTGCATCCTTTGGTCAGTTCCTTCTCTACCGCCACTCCAGCTTTTTTCACTGCACCTCCCCTACCCCCGCCGAGTCTCCTGCTCCCACACCGCTCTGCTAGTTCTCACCTCCCTCACCATCCTGCCCAGCCCCCAGCTCGCCCTCGCCCCAATCGGCTTCCCCTTCCACCCACCAGTTCCCTCCCCTCCACCAGCTGTCTTGGTGCTGGGCGCCCAGCCACTGACCTGCCAGAACTACCGCAGTTCCCGCGCTCCCCTAGGGGTTTCCGGGGCTCTCTGCATTATATATAGTGCCCCAACCCCTTCTTGGCTTCCCCCAATCTCCTCTCACAAGACTGAGGCATCTGATCTGCCCCCTACCCTCTGGACCAAGTATCAACTCCTTATCGACCTTCAGGGCACCTCTCACCTCGGGGACCCAGGGTCGGCCCCCACTTCCTCATCTTTTGCTTCCCCCCACCCCCAACTCTCTTGCCTAAACTTTCATAAGGGGCTCCGGCTCAGGAGGTACCATCCCGGCTGGGGAACCCATGAACCAACCCTTTCCACCAACAGCTGCTGACCCGCGACGCGCACCCCAGCCTCACCTCTGCCTGCGGGTCTAGGCAGCCCATGGTAGGGATGCGGCCCCCTCGGCGTCTCCCCGCGCGGGCCCCAGGTTCTGCCAGCTTTTCCCGCAGCCCGCGACTGATCCGCACCTCCACCGCCAGCCGCACATTAGATCTCAGGCAGCGGCGGGGGCACGGCAGGCCGCAGCAAGGGCAGGAGGTGGCTGAGGCCTCGGCGCCGGTCGTCGGCGGGGTCCCCCAGCAGCGGGCCAGACACGCGCGGCAGAAGCTGTGCTCACACGCCAGAAGCACCGGGTCCTCGAAGGGGCCCCCGCACAGCGGACACGTCGCCAGCTGCTCCAGACGCTCCACCAGCCCCGCGCCCAGCTCGGGAGCATCCATGAGGAGCCGGGGTCTGGACGCCTCCCCTTCCGCGACCACCGCAACCGCCTTCGAGCGCACAGATGGTGGGCCGGCCTGGCTGCTTGCTGAATTGGTGCCCCTCTCTGCGTCTCCCTCATTAAGTTTTGCCGCTTTTTGCCGCTCTCCTGGGATTGCCTCTTTCTTCCACCAAAGTCTCAGTCTATCCGCGAATCTCCCCTCTACGTCAGGCTTTATAGGGAGGGAGGAGGCTCCTGCGGGAGGTAAACATCAGGCCTTGCGTAACACCTCATCTGGTTCTCCCGCTTGCCGAGTAAGGTTTGAGGGGGGAAGATGGGGAGAATAGGACACCTCCGTCATCAAGCCTAGAAGGTGGCAATTAGTGGGCGCTTTGGAGACAAAGTAGTCCTGTGTGGGGAGGGTAGCCCACTACTACTACCTTCAAGAACCCGAATTTTACCTTCCCCTAGGCCTGTGGTGTGCCTGCAGGTGGGCAGAGTGCCCGGGCTCGCTCTTGGCATGCGTGCCCACATCGCCAGGGTGTGAGTCATTCCAGGTGGCTGGCACACCTACTCTGAGGGCTGGGGGCCGGAAGCACGGATCCTGGTTCGTGTGGCTTTGGCAAGCCTTTGAGTGTTGGTGTGCGGCTGTCATTCTTGGAGCCTATTGCCTTTCCATCTTCCTTACCTATTAAGGGCTTAAGAACACTCTGAAGCTTTCGGGTAAGGGCTGGAGAGCAGGCGACCATGCTCTTGCCTCAAGGAGTAGATAGAGGTAGGGCTCTCTCAGCTCTACCTCTGGCTAGCTCTCACCGCCTCTCATTACTTTCTTCCTAAGTCTCTCTTCCTGGCTTTTTCCCTCTATTTTTTCCCTCTGTGTGTTTTTATTCCCCTTTTTTTTTCTTTCTCTCCTTCTTCAGAATGTACCCAAGGATTATCTATTCCCACTCTCATTGTTTACTGAGGTCAAAAAAGCTGGAATTGCCAAGGTCATATAGAAAGAAAATGACCAGACCAGAAGTGGAGGCATACATAGCTCTTCTTCTGACTTGTCCCCATACTGTAACCCAACTTGCCTCTTTTTTTTTTTTTTTTTTCCACTGTAGATCCCTGGAACTCTGTCCTGGTTTCTGCTTTCTGATTTTCTGATGTTCTCTTCTTCCCTTGCCTCCATCTCGCTCTTTTCCTCCTCCTCCTCCCCTCCCCTTCCCCTTTCCTTCTCTTCCTCTCCCCTCCCTTCTCTTCCTGGCTCCTTTCCCATACCAAGCCTACTGTCTGGATATCCATGGGGGGGGAGGAGTCTGTGAATAAGTAAATATCCATCTGTCTACAGCTGTGATCACTCACACTGTTAAACATGTTTGCATCCATCAATGTCCAAATGCCCAAATGTGCACAAATGAATACATAGGTACACTCATATAATTCAAACATCACAGATACAGCTGAATAGTCTAATACACATTAAATATCACTGGGGTGGACATCCAGTATTATTTAGAAACAGATGGACATGCTCAAAGAAAACATGCAAAGAGACATCCTGTCATTAGTTTTATTATCAATAAGAACAACAATACAACAGCAGTAAGTCTTTATGGAGCACCAGGACTTTATTAGGCATCCCCTCCAGGCACTCATCTTCCCACCTCCCATATTTATCAGGGAGATGCTCAAAAATAACACCCTGATAAACAAACCTCCTAGGACAAACACATGTACATTCATCTTGTCGCAACCCTTCCAGCTCAGTTCTCATAAAACACAGAGATACACAATCTAAAGATTACAGATATGACTGAAATCTGTTTTATAAATCATATGTTTCTATGCTATGGTAGGAAAAATACTAGCCTCCGCCAGATGTCTACACTCTAATTCCTTGGAACCTGTGAATATGTTACTTTACTTGGCAAAGGGGAATTAAACTTGCAGGTGGAATTAGGATTGCTCGTCAGTTGAATTTAAAGATGGGAGATTATTCTAGATTATCTACATGAGTCCAATGTAATCACAAGGGTGCTTAAAAGTGGAGGACCAAAGCAGAAGGAGAGAACCAGAGAGATACTGGAAACAGCATGAGAAGCATTTAGCCTGACATTGTTGGCTTTGAATGTTCAGGAAGGGAGCCATGAGCTAAGGAAGTATGTGGCTCTAGAAGCTGCAAAGGCAAAGGAATGGATTTTCTACTAGAGCATCCAGAAAGAACCAGGCCCTGAGGTTGATTTTAACCCGGTAAGACCCATTTCAGGCTTCTGAATGACAAGATAATACTACATGTGTATTGTTCCTTTTTCTTTTTCTTTTTTATTTTTTTTTGAGACAGAGCCTCAAGCTGTCCTCCTGGGTAGAGTGCCATGGCATCACAGCTCACAGCAACCTCCAACTCCTAGGCTCAAGCGAGTCTCCTGCCTCCGCCTCCCAAGTAGCTGGGACCACAGG